>DWME01005796.1:0-14432 GCA_018244795.1 Parelbella ahira ahira | reverse complement strand
CCTCCCTTGGCATAGGAGGTGAGCCTATTGCCATACACAGTGCACAGATACAGACTCCGAGTCACTACTAAAATTCTAAATTAGAAATATCCAATAGCACCCGACCCGGGTTTTGAACGCAAGATCTCCCGATCGGCAGTCGGCACTCGACCAACCAGGCAGTCTAAGTTTCTGTGATTAAAAGACATGTAATTAAGTATTATTAAATTTTTGCTAAATACATATTCGGTCTCTTACTTAATAAAACGAATTGACTGGTCATTAGTATGGACAAAAGCGAAAGTTGTGGTGTAGTTGTTTACTCTGTAGATAACTGTTTTTACCGTCGTTTGCTTGTTATACTGAAAACTTATTCAAAGCTACTTAGAAATTACGAACATTTAGGGATATAACGGAAACATTGAAATGGCGCGAAAAGCTTAAAATGTAAGTATAAATAAATTATTAAAGTGATTACAAAGAGCAATTAGAATTATAATAGGATTATAAGACAACAAAAGGTTAACAGTAATAATTCCAAGGAGCGCGCGGTCGGACACAACGAGATCTCGGCTTAAGTATTATTTGAGCGGCCTAAGCACAAGACAATTAAGAAAATAATATCTTGATAAACCTCTTACTTCCAAATTCAATTAAATCTATTGGTTTTTTAATTAATGCTAACAAAGAGATGTTAAAATTGGAATTTGAATACACTGAATTCCCTTTTTAATTAAGATTGACAATAACTAGAATTTCGTTTTTTTTGACATCGATCCGTTTTTTAATTACCATTGAAGTAAATCAAATTTAGAACAGTAACTGGCTATGGGTTACTTAAACAACGAGTAAGCATTTCTTTCTGGAAACGTAGATATAATTAAAATACAATATTGAAGGAAGACCTGCAACTATTTATCTTAATATACAGAAGTCTATGTGCAGCTTAAATACTGTATTTATCATACAAGTTCATATTAATGTGTTACTATCTCAAAGTACCTAGATTTAACATGTCAGAGAAAATTCAATCGATTCAGTTGTGTAATATAATTCATGTGTTTTTCACTAGATGGCGCAAGTAAACAAAACATGCTCTATGAACATTAAACATTTTAATCATCCATTTAATTAATAGGAGCAATACATATTAACCTTTAAAAAACCTAACATTGCACCTGCAATCCCCGAAGGGGTAGGCAGAGGTGTATAGTAAACACCCATGTTTAACTATTATTTTGGATGACTACAAGTACCTACATGATATTATTTTGTAGGATTCGAGTTTAGAAACCGTTCACTACGGTATTTAAAGGTTCCTTAAATACGCCGTACTAGTATTAAAGCTAATTTAGAGCGCTTATAAAATTAATTACGGATTAAAAATTAAATTACAGCTGATTTTATTTTTAATATATTAGACAACGACGAAATACAAACAGAAGCACATTATTGCAGCACCTACACAATAATAATTTTCACCCTCTTTCATGCTTGTCATTTCATACGCCAATAAACGATTTTTTGCGTTTGTTTATTCTTAATTTCATACATTACACGTTTAGCTTTTAAATAGTTAGTACGTTGAAGATATTTGTTAGGACTTAGCCCAGATAAAATTCAGTCTACATTTTTATTTCTTTCTTTCAATTCTCGATAGACAGTCGAAGCATATTTGCATTAGTGTCAAGAAACGGAGAAAACTCCACTGAATCGTTTCAGCGGCTTGAATTCACGTTATCAGAATGGTATTATGGTAATGGCGGGACCGGAGAATCTCTACGTCTGCTGAAATATTTCCCTCGCTCCTGTTCGCTGCGATAATGGGGTAAGAATCGTTAGGCTGATGGCTCTCCCGCGATGAATTTAACGGAAGTCAATGTGTCCTCTCTTCATCGCTTTCTAAAATTTTGAGAGTTACATCTAATTTTTCAATGATCCAACCCCCAAAGCTTGTTTCAATGTGAATTGACGATAGTTCCAAGATATTATCATTATAACGTCATTCCAGGTCTCTTACGTATTTACAGGTTTTGTAGAGTCGTATTTTATAATACGTACGCATACATACTCCAAATATTAAACGCTATAGACATTAGCACTTTCTTACCATGCTGAAATTTTTTTTATTGCAAAAAATGTATCAGTATACATTATTCTGAAATTAAAAGCATTATGGTTTACGAATACAGAAACAGTATGACGTTTTTCATGTTATAAAATCACGGCCTGTTACGTGTAACTTGTCGCACCAAACTAATTCAATCAAATGAAATATTTTACACGTTATTCCAAATGAAACATCATGTGTGAATGTTGTTTAAAAAGAGCAATAATCGCTTGAACGATAAATAAGAAAAAATCGCGAATGGCTGTTACACGAACTCTTGAAGTCATTTGCAAGTCGTGGGAACGAGACGGAAAGCGAAAATGCGCGAATTTCTGTTGGTGAGAGTGGAATGGGGTCTAATGCTTTTTCGATTTGAATTCAAAATCAAGTATAAGTAAATAAAACGACTTTAATAATAAACATCCATCTAGGCAAGAGGACAGTGCGCACTGGCGCTCATTGGGGCAGGCCTATGTCCAGCAGTGGACTGCAATAAGCTGATCATAATGATGACATATATGTAGATAGAAAGAAATAAAGCTTAGGATTTTTATATTAATTTTTTTTTTCGACCTTATTATTGCCAGTGTTCAGTTCATAATACTAGATACAATAATTGCCTTCAGCTACGCGTATTAAAAAATAAACTCGTAAAAAGCGTTCAGAGCCGTAGCGGTGCGGCAGATGTGCGAAACCAAGTAATATCGGGTGCTTTTGTACGACCTCTGGCGATAAATTTCCACGAGCATTTCCGCATTTCCGAGAAACCTCGAAAATAACAGATAGCTATCAATATTGTTAAGCTCCATCGTAAGCTATAAGAATGATTATAAAATTACGAGCACATAGGTACATGTACCTATGTATCGGTAGATTTTAGTTTATATTACATACGTAGACAAATCTGAACTATTTGATTTTGCCCAGTACAATACTTATTAATACTTAATAGTAGCGTGCACAGTGGAATAATATTCCACTAGATGGCACCACTAGATAATTTCATTTATGGATTCGTTTTCCATTAAGTTAACATAACCAATAATTATTGATGAATAATAACAAATTATAGTATTAATTTGATACTAATTGATAATATAACAAATTATAGTATTAATTTAATATCTACTATAATTTGTTATATTATATATAACGAATTTTAGGATTTAATTTCAGTTTATTGTTCCGCAGCCAGACATATTTTGTCAGGATACGATATACATATAATATTATATTGAGGAACGTGAGCAGTAAGAAGCTCTCCTTCAAAGTCAAACGTCTATTGCTTCTTCTAAGTTTGCTTATCTGCCACGCTTTATTTTTTTAAAAAAACGGGGAAAACGTGACATGATGAGGATTCCGTGCATACGACACAGATGTCACTGTATATTTGAAACGTAACCCGCTCGCCGAAATCTGCGAATTCCTTTACGAAACTTAGTTACCATGCCGTTGCTCCAAATACAAGCTACATGCAATCACAACGTTATGAATGATTTATATTCACAGCGGCCGTTGTCGAGCTCGTCTTTACGTCTCCGAGGAGCGTGCCGTGGAAACATCACGATGCATACAGAAACGAAACCTAACCCTGTTTATCTACTTCATATTAACAATATATAACAATAATAGTGACGTATTAATAGTAGCTTTACTCGTTGAAACAAAAGTTTAAAGCGTTAGGGATTCACTTGTAATTTATATGTGTATAACGAATAAGATGACAGTGTATAATTTCGCTATAGATAGGTTCCGTGATGTGCGTGTATAAGCTCATTATACACTCACGTCCTACTCTAAGTCATTGTATACGTATAGCCGAAGAATTGCGGAATTTACGGAAATAGACGGTGCTATACCGTTTTTTTTAAATAAAATATTTAATTTAAACATGCAACAAACCAGTACTGTTTACTAAATATACACAGAAATTTACATCAACTTATCATTATGTTGAACATAATTATATCTTACACTAAGACCAACCATAAACCATTGCTAGAACTGTATGAATTTGCTGAAATGTACATATATACTATTTATAATATATGATACGGGTATAGTACTTATGTGTAACATACATGTGTAAACTAGTGACATGAGAGTTTGTTTAGGGATGAAGCTCGTATACAAGCGGAGTACTCCGCAAACAGTTTTACTACGGCGCTTTACAGCCGGGAGCCGCACTCGACCCACTTTCTGTTACCTTTTCAAATTCACTCCAAATGCAGAGTCATTGTTGCCGATCCCAATTGTAATTTTTTTTTCTTTTTTCAATGTTATCATGTACACTAATTGATGGCGGTATTAAATTTTTTATGAAGATTTGTGTATGTACATATGTAGCTGGTTTTTTGTTCGTTTTTGGAACTATCAAATTAAATTAAATATTTTTGGTTTTTCCAAGCGTTTCATACTAGAATATTCTCTCGAAATAAGAAAGCTTTGTTGCCTATTCTCAACTGAATAATTTTATTTTACTTGCAAAACTAATATTTTATAGATTGTAAATATTTGTTCATAAATATAAGTACATTTAGACGAAGAATAGATTTTTTCAAAATTTGTAAAGTGCGGTACCTACATACGTACGATTAAAGTTATAATATATAATTCGCTAGAGAATTTTTCTCAAACCGAATTCTTATTCAATACACTTCAATCCATAGTATAGGATTTCATTTAAACTTTATTTAGGGACTATATTATATAAAAAAGCGTTTAATATGAAATTCCTAAAATACATTGACTTTGTCGAGACCCGTGGAAGTGAAACCTTTCAGTCGTAAATTAACGACGCCAGTGAAAACCGCTTTAGAACGTTTTAGAGTAGGTACATCTTTCAATGAACCCCTCTTCGAACGACGTAATATTGCGTCTGCGTCAACACTAAAGACTGACGCATCGCATGACTTTAGTTTTACCTTCAAAATAAATCAATTAATTTGACCTTAATTAGATACATATATGTTTACTGTATACATACGATTATATAAGCTCTTCTTAGTCAATAATCAAAAGATCAAAATGGCACATTAAACGATTTCTTTAATTAAGCATCGAAGCCTTATAGATAGGTGTTTTAAGTGAATTTGCAGATACTGTAAGTAACGAAAGTAACAAATATTAAAACATATTAACATTTTAAACACGAGTAACCAATAAGTAAGCAGGATAACGATGATTGTCAAATAAGCAACCACAATGTTAGCAAAAGAGTGTCTTGTTCACGCTTTTCTTTTTATTAGATACATATATGAATTATAGATGAGGGTGAAATGATACACGAAGATAAAAACAGCTAAATATCCTATATATTATGTATATATACAGAAAATAATATTATTAGAGGAGTAATAAGCCTCATAGCGTAAAGAATATTAGACTGAGAGGTACATATACCTTCGAATGAAATCGAAATACAAAAAAAAAGCTTTTTATGGAAGTGGCTCGGAGTCTGGATTTGTGCTCGGTGCATGATAATAGGCTAACCACCTATTCCATGGTGGCACTTAAACTTAACTGATGAAACGTGTAATGTACTAAACCCTTCTGCCTCCCTCTCGGGGATTACAATTCTAAGAGTGGGTGATAAAAAATCATACACATTTAAAAATAATAAGTATCTTAGAACTTCTCCACAACGGGCATCTGATCTTAATTAGGTAGAGTATGTGTTATGATAAAATCAGAACATAACTGTAATCTGTAATCCCCGAAGGGATATACAATCAGACGGCTGATAAATTACATATTATATACACATAAATATACACTGATACAGTTACTTATTTTTACGCCCAGAAACAACAAATACTTTGCGCGTCACATATTTGTACATATTTGTCCCGGGTGGGAACGGAACCTACAACCCCGGCTCAATTATTTCACTAACCACGGAACTGTAGCGTATAATGCAATTTATTTTCATATTGTTATTCTTACCTCATCGTAACATTAAAAAACGCCGCAAAATATCGCCGGCTGAAAATATGGGACGAGCCATGAATACGAATAATGCATTCAATTCGAGTCGTTAACGACTTAATAAATCATAGTATCGACAACGCTGAATAACAAATGTTGCGCGCAGAAATATATATCTGTTGGTTATACTACGATAATGATAAATGAGGGTAAATTCGATTTGGTATTTAGTAGAACAAAAAAGCTCTTTGACTAAAGATAGGTAATCACATTACACATATGTTGTCAGCGATGTACATAAGTATTACATAGTTTGTTGTTTTAAACATAACATTACGCCTGTAATCCCCGAAGGGGTAGACAGAGGAGTGTAGTACACTTTCCACGTTTCACCAGTTACATGAGGAATAGGTATGGAATGGGTATGTGGGTATATGGAATAGGTAGGTGGAATATATGGAATAGGTAAGGGGCCTATTGCCATACACACCGAATACAGATCCAGAGTCCGAGCCACTACTAGAAATCCTAAATTAGGAAAATCCAGTAGTACCCGACCCGGGATTTGAACCCAGGACTTCCCGATCGGCAGTTACGCTTGCAACCACTTTACCAAGGAGGCAGTCACGTGTTGTTTTATATCAAGTTCAATTTGTTTCTAACTGATACATAACTTAATGTTTAAAATTTCTGAAATCTGGAAGCCATCCGGAGTACTAAGTTGAAAACCCTCGTATTTCTGTGTGTCTACTTACCACATTGGTAACTTAACTTAAACTAACTTACGACAGCGGAAACAAGTGCTGTTTTGCCGTTACCGCAATAGTAAGTCATACTTCTTTTATTACGACTTAACATCTGTTACTATAATCTTATATTACAGATATATCTCACACTCGGGCATTAAACTTTATTATTATATTATAACTCTGTCTTGCTCTATTCATAGAGAGTGTTAGATCGCTCTACCTTTGCCTTTGTGCTAACACAATAATCTTCAGCTCCAATGCCGCCACGGCTTTTCGCCTCTATTCCGGCTCCACTAGAGCATAAATGATATTTTATGTATAAGCTTTCAGTTTATTATAGAATGTCACGAACGACATAACACCATCATTTCATAAACCTGATCATTCAGTCATCGTCATCATCAACCCTCTTTTAGTTCCACTGTTGGACGTGTCAAAACATACAATTTGTAACGCTTATTGTCTTCAATGGCAGGCAGACACAATTAACTTCCACCGCCTACGATATCGTCAACGAAGTTTCTTTCCCCACATTCATCAATGTCGTCATTATGTACTTCATGATTTAATTAAATACACAGATGCAAGTGTATTATAGGGAGAAATCTCTGCAATGGAGACATATAGCCCGCAGTGGGTGCACAAGCCGATGATGATATGAGACACAAATATTCCAGATCGCACTTCAATTTGTATATAGGGCGTTTTCAATATACGATGTGGTATATAAAAGTCTTTTGTGAGTCGATTTAGCGATCACAGGAAGGTCAGTTATCCGGCGCCAACAAAAGGTTAGCATCTATTGTGGGCTTAGGTCTCTTTGTGCTACTCCAATAATCGGCGCTATTTCGCTCAAGGCCGCGCTCGCTGCGCCCATCGCGAATATAGAGCCTCCGTTTCCTTAAAAAGCACAAGGTGAACTATATCGGGCCACGTAGCAATCAAAACGCCATTAAATAATGATTTCGCCTATCGAGGGTGTAATGAAAAGTAGTATGACGTGTAAAGGTCACGTAACAAATTTGTTACTGTTCTTCATTTATTGGAAATGGATGGAAAATACATCATATAACCATTCCATTGAGTTACATAATGTTTGTTACATTTATTACGTTTGAGGTTCATATATATTTTGTTTTGGCTTGCACTATTTATACACATTATATGTATGTTACAAATTTATACAATATTAAAATTATCAAAATAACCCCCCAGGCTTTGGTCCTGCTAGATATATACATACCTGTCTTCTTTAGGTCGTCAGATGTGGTAGAAGGGCAACCTCTGTCCCTTTTACCGAAATATGGCCGTCACTCGAGGACCTTCCTTGCCGTCGGTCGTAATGAGCTACAGTCAATTGTTTTCCGAGCAAGCGGAAGTAATAAAGCCGTGCGGTCGCGGTGCTCAATAACGTGGTGTTATTTATTTCACAAGTAGTTCCCTGCTGTATCACGAGGGTCGGGGGAGCAGCCGCAACGTGTAAACTTTATGTTTGCTCCGTCCTGATGAGCACTACTTTTACGATCGCCTGTTTACTCACCGCAAGCTTGGAGTAATCTTCTTCGAAAGAAAAAGGCAGATTGTCCGTTTTATATCTCAATCTGGTTTCGGGACCTTTTATGGTGATGTTTGGAATTATTCTTCATACTATGAGCATTTTAAGTGTAAAAATCGTCGAATGTCTTACGTTGTCCACAAGATAAATTAAATACCTGTACATATGACACAAAAATAAAGCTTTACAATGTTTTGTTCCTTCTAAAAGGAAGAGAAATTTATGTTATTTCTTTATAAATGTTACCAAGAAATAATTACTGTTTGAGCAGTAATTAACTAAAATGTACTTAATGGATTCTTTTCTCCTAAGAATCCCACTGCGAGCAATTCTTTGATTGTTAATAATAGGCTTTTAAATAATTAATGATAAGGAAAAAGTCGTGTGCAAATACAAAATCTGTGTAATATTGTACGCCAAACATGTTTTTATGTACAAATCGTAGCCATATGTTTACAACCAGTACTATACTGTCGTTTTTACAGCAATTGAAACGAATTTATTACGGATTTGTCCCAGACACCGTAATGTTTTAAATTAAATTAATGATTCCTGTATAAGGATTTTTAATGTAATATCCCCTAAAGAGATGCGGTGAATATGAAAAACCGCTAAATATTACACTTTTGCTGCAAATTGCCATGTAAATTTTCTCTAGCCATTCCGAGCATTAGGACCCAAAATAAAGGAGCTGATTATTACCGTTGGGTAGACAAAGAGACGGAGAGGCAGTTGTGCAATAAGCTGGCCAAGTAAGCACGGATACTTTCTTAACAGCAAAAAGCGAATTAAATCCAACTATATTGGTATACACATTGCACTCAAATAAATTGTAACAAAAATTTC
Organism: Parelbella ahira ahira; assembly: GCA_018244795.1. Lineage (NCBI taxonomy): Eukaryota > Metazoa > Arthropoda > Insecta > Lepidoptera > Hesperiidae > Parelbella > Parelbella ahira. Next base: position 5,266 of record DWME01005796.1, on the reverse strand, counting down.
AAGTCATATTTAAGCGTATGAGATTTTCATATGGAAGAAAATAATTTATTCAACATCTTGTTGAAGCTCGCCCGATCAAAACCATTGTTAAAATAAATAGTTGCTTCTATAAAAGCGCGATAAAATATAACAGCAAATTGGTTCTGAAAGGCTTTCACGCTGAACAAACAATTAGGCGGCGCGGCTCAATGGCTTTCGGTAATCGACAAACAAAAAAAACACGCTAAAACCTTTGAACATATCTGGCCATTTTTCCCTAAATATTATCAAGGTCGAAAAGTATGAATCTTCTGTCTTTGTTTTCAACGCTCTTACAGAAAAATCTTAGCTAACGTCGATATATTCTACCGACGGTACCTGCGTATTATCTATAGCTACATATTCTCTTGAAACTTTGCCAAGTTGACGAAGGTTATAAATAGAAAAATCCTAAGAAAATAATAAATGCATTGTATATATTTATTTATTTGAAGAGATAAGAAAATGGGAAGTCGTCAGTGGCTAATGGCGAGAGTACATTTGCAACCGACCTCGAACAAAACAATGGGGATAAGACCATTAGTGACATTATTATAGTTAGAACAAGTTACTCTGGGCACTGTTAGTAATAGTTACTATCTGTCCTATTCGATGCTGGACACACTTTCTGCTACTGTGCAATGAGACGTTCACCTCTAGTGTACCAGGACTCTCCACCAACACGCCACTGAGCTCGATCCTCTTCGCATCTAGCCGCTGCCGCCCATTTTTCGTATTTCGTCACTCCACCGAGCTAGACGGCGTCCTACGTTTAGTATGTCTCTAGTATGTACGTGTACACAACTGCGACCCTTCAGACCGAAACATAAATCACTTTATTAAGAATTGCTTTACCGTAGTAATAAGTGTTTGCTGGTCTTGACGATCAGTACACGTATTCTACCCCCACTACAACATTATACTAAAAACAGTTATCATGGTACCAATGATACAAATTGAAAGAAGTATACATATTTCTCGGAATATGAAGACGCAACAAATTTAATTTCTGTCTTTTTATAATTACAAAGGATTACCGTAAAATTAACGCACAATTTAACGTAATAATCAAATATTCTTACATTGTATTAACTAAAAGAGATAATCGTAAATAATTTGTGTTATAATGAAACATTTTCCTCGTATATTTCGAAGCCATACAAACATTAACTTGTGTGGGATCACGCGTATACTCCGACTATACCTGCGAACGGCTGCGAACCCGTTCTGCCAATCCGCTTAAGCGGGTCAGCGCAAATCTATTCACGGTACCAGCTAAACTTTTCTCATGGGCAATATTCAATTAGAGATTAAATTTAAGGATTTTTCTAAAAGAAGCGAGAGATTTAAATAAAGGGCATGGTCTAACACCGAAACACATTCACATAAATATGTAGTTCTGCCTACATATGGACGTATGTATATACCTATACTAAACATCACAGGGTAACAAGACAGTAATAACTAAATTCGTCCATCCATTAATCCAACATGTAAATTCACTCTGAATAAACAATACATCTGTGTAAGCCGGTAATGTACGTACGCTGAATCGCCTCACCCCGCACTAAGTGACTTTGTATATTGTAAAAATACTACCTAATACTTGAGCTTGTGGATACTTACTATAAACATCAAATACGACTGATAATTTTGATGAGATCCGTAACTGAAACGGTCATCATCAACAATAGTGTTCAAAAGTGCAATGACAGAAGTACTATTCCTCTATTAAAGCTACACTAAACTTAACAGTTATAGTTATTATTATTATCTCATCATTCTTACAACTCTTATATACACATCTGAAATGCTTCTAGACTCATAATCACCAAATATTAAAAAATAATAGTAAAACGCGATAATGAAAGAAAGAACTAAAGAAACAAAAACTATAGGTACAAGTAGAAATAAAGTCGTAATAACAAAGGAGAATGACATAACATCGGGTACGCAGGCATTGATAAGGTGAACGCGACCTGAACCATCTCAGCGTAAAAGTAACGAATGGCCGCGAAACCACGTGCCACAATAACCGCTAAGTAAGACCGAGCGTCGAAGCCGTAATAAACAGCGATCTAAGTGTAACACTTATAGCGGATATTGTTAGCTAAACATTAATAAAAATGCACAGATGTTGGTTGAGAATAGACAAATAGACTTTAATACTTTGTCTATGGATACTTTGTATTAACTGGTACATATTTATATCACTATATAGGGTGATTAATATAAGAATTAAATGAAATTGTTATTTTGATACATATATGTATTTACGTAAATTAATGAATTGGTGTTGGTCAGGCACAATAAAATTTATCAGCCGATAATCCGATTACATGATATTACATACTTAATATACTTAATGTTTGTCACACATAAAATTAATTAACTGTTAATACATAGCAAGTAATAGTAATAGTTCATTAGGTCTTATTTGATCGAAGTTTTGGTTTCCATTTCGGTTGGGACTAAAAGAAGAGGTGAATATTTTTTTCTGGTTTCGGTTTAGGCAAATAATCGGGTTTTATGCAGACAATAATGATACCGTATTCAATATGTTTATAACAGATATTCTAGTATTTTATTAACATATATGTATACATTTTTAACTTAGTGTTTATATTTTAACATTGTGTACATTAAAAATTAATTTGGTCTGATCTGTGCTCCTGAAAAATCGTTGTAATTTAACACATTTGCACAATATTTTTTTTTTTTTTTTTTTGTCATTTATTATCATTATAACTAGACATTAGTCTACTTTCAAAACTGTAGGCCTCAAAGTAGTTAAGTCAGGCACTAAAACGCAGTCCGTGACGGTCGAAATTTTTCGATCCACTATAGACAATAAGAACATCCTTCAAAACGTTTACTTTAAACATATCAGCAATTACTTATTTACACACAAATCAACATTATATTTCATAGCATAACCAAAATCATCGCTAACAAATAACAACGCTTCAGCTTTGATCTTTAAGCCAGTCTTTTAAATGTCTCCGCTACTTCGCCAAGATCTTGTGGATTAAAAGAAACCCTATAAATAGAGAATGTTAGTTTCAACGATTCGACGCCTGTTTTCTTTCTCTATCACTAATGGATGACCGTGCATTAGCCGCTGTCTACATTTGTTACTCGTTACTTGACTGTGTACCTCGTGTCTCTCTCGCATTCTCTTCTTTTTAATCATTTTTTGTATTAGGTAACACTACGTTCTTAACAAAATAGAGCGTGATGTAATGGGCACTTTGTTACAGAAATAAATTACCTAATACTGTAAATACCCTTTGTGGAGGGTAGAATACATTTTTAAGTTGATCCTAAGATATTTCAACGCATTTAATATTTTAATGATTAATACTTTTTTATTATTTAAACATACTAAAATACGTTGTGAGCGTTTTTGTAAAAATATTATGTCAATATGTTCAATATAATGCTTTAATACGTGTGAGTTATCTCAACATATTATTACTGATTAAAAACTTGTTACACATAACATTATCAGGTTGATACAAATGGTATTATTCTTTCGTTTATATTTAATTCTTCGTTGTAACACGTAAAATGAAATATTGCCATCGAGTCAAAATGTACCTATAGGTATATCAAAAGTTAATTTGGAGTTCAATTAGATTAAATCCTCCTTTCTTTTTCATCGTGTTGTTAACGTCTCTTATCAGTAAACTATAAAATTTAAAATAATTATAATTTTTTGTGCTGGAAAATCGTACCCCTAGTGGACCTTATATCTCTTCTATACATATATGTATACGTTTCATATACTTAGATTACACTGTAATATTACATACACGAAAACGGCATAAGTAACAATAAATTTTATTCATGTCAATGAACATTCGAACTGACATAGTGTTTAAGTCTTTCTAGAGCCTTGAATACGAGAGTTCTAAACACAGCGATTTTGCGACTGTCTATTACTGCATGAATCACTTATTAAATCTAATAACCACCACTTTTTTGATCTCATTACATTACATATTTCACATAAATGCCGAACAAGCTTGTTCTTGTCTCTGGGGACCAAAGAGCTGGCAGATATTTCGCACAGAGGCTTAACTTTATAATTCAGTGGGGTAATTCTGCAGAGTTTTGGTGAACCATGCCTCACAAGGACGTTTTACATTTTTATTATAAGTAATGTTCTATTTATTGTTATCAAAATATTGTAAATAATAACCTACCCATCTGTATACTCGTATGTGTGCGTATATAAGTATACTGAATCTGAAACTCCATATCAAAACTGAGTTTTTAAATGCTTATTAACAAAGTTGAAGCAAGTACGTAGTTATATGTGTGAGATGTGTGGAAACATGTTATCTTTGTGTGTTTGATGTACATACATGTATTTCGTCGAGTCGAGTGGTCGGGCCCGTGGGAAAGCCGCGGATGAAAGCGATATGGGCCGTTTGATCACACACCAAGCTACCTACTCAATGTAAAGTTATTTTAACTTTCTTCATGTTTCCGTAACATCATCACTATTAATTGTATAATATACTAGTTATATATTATTTCTTAGAGATTGTTTGGATTATCTTAGTATCGTACGTGGCAAGTATCTTAGTAGTATCGTATGTGGCAAGCGTGGCTAGCAAACTATGAGCTGACTATGAGCTCTTCTGAGAAGAACTGACTGAGATAAAAGATTTGATGATGATAATAATGTCAGTGGCGTGCCATTGGAGAGGCCTATGTCCAGCAGTGGACGGGAATAGGCTGATAATGATGATGATGATGAATAATGTCATTACCGTGTGAGTTTGTATGCGTGAGTGAGTATGTGTGCATACGTGCTTAAGTGCATGCGTCGGCGTGTGTGTGTATGTACATGTGTTTGCAATTAACAAGATCAATCGAAAATTGTGGAGAGATATTCCAACCGCAATGTTCAAATAGTTCAAATGAGAACTTAATCCAATCAATGTGAACGAAAAGATTAGGGCGCTATGTCATTGCACTCTTCTTCCGTCTCAATTGATAGAAATTCCCTCGGAATAAATACCGAATAGTTATGGATTCATACATTAGTGCGGGATTTTATAGCGTTATTTGAAAGTTGTTTTCTTAAGGTAACATTAAAAATTACGGCCTTTGATGTAATTATTGCAACCGTGTTTCTTGAACAAAATTCCAGGGTGCAACCTCAGAGTCGGGTAGTAATGGCTTTTTCTAATTTGAAAATTCCAGTACTAGCTCAGAGTCTGGACTTGGGTCGGTT
>DWME01005795.1:0-14434 GCA_018244795.1 Parelbella ahira ahira | reverse complement strand
CCGAGTCACTACTACATAATATTCTAAATTAGAAAAATCCAGTAGTACCCGACCCAGGATTTGAACCCAGGACCCCCCGATCGGCAGTCGCCCTTGCAACCGCTCGACCAACGAAGCAGTGGAACAGTGGAACGATAAAATCGTTGACAATGACGATGCCGATTATGAATGTGTAACTGATTGTTATTTTTATAAAGGTAATAAATGATTTAGTACCAGAATAAATGTCTAGTGATTTTCAGCTTTCAGCTTTCTTTAAGGCATGCGACAAGCCGTGGGTTTATGCAGATATGACCGCCGAAGAACCACTCTGCTGTGCCAATGGAACGGTGAAGGCTTGTGCCTCCGCCGAAAAAGCCAACGCAACCACCGTGAATGTTGCAATGTAACATGTGTTCAAGTTAAATGCAATTAATGTATTATGTGTAATGAGAAAACTTAGCACACGTTTCATATAATTATTACATTTAAAGAAAAAAAATTTCTAATAGAAGACCGTTTTTTATTTTTACAGATTTTTTAGGTTATCCATTAAGTAATATTTTACTTAATATAAATATACTTCATTATAAGTATGTATAAAGTTAAGTGTAGTATTCTACACTTAACTTTATGCATATTTATAATTAAGATTGTTATTATGACATTACATTAAACATTTACTATTATTTTACATATTGCGTAACATTACATAACAGTGAATGGAGAGGGGCTCATGATGACGTCATAATAGTTAATTGTACGTCCTAAGCTTTAGGCGTACTATGATAAAACAGCAAATTCCTCGGAACAATTGTCTATTCGTTCTCGTGCCTATTTAAACCCGTGGACCTCGGACAGACTGAATCCGAGGTCAGGTTAGGTTAGGTGTTATTAGTAACGATTATTGTGAAGTACTGTACTTTACCTGAATATACTACAATAAACTTAATCGATCTCAGGTGTGTGAAGCGATTGAAACAATTGTATTACCACTAAAATGTTATTTATTGCTGAATATATGTACACTACTGTAACAATTGTAAAAATTTGAGTTCATTTTGCGAGACACAAGGTACAATCCTTCCATCTCGAATCATTATTTATGATACCGAGACTGTATGTTGAAGTTGCTTGAACAATTCCGGCTAAAACTTTATAAAACCGTTGCAATCAAACAATTTCTTGTGGACCCATAAAACAACAAAGTATTGGTGACATATTATATTCTTATTTTTCTAATTAACTACTATAAAAATTTCGCTTCGCCGCGAGAGAACCTCGAATTCAAGTCCTGGGCTTTTTTAATTATAGACTTCTTTTGCGCTTCGTCAAAGCGGTTTGCTTGCAAGTCGATGTCCCGGTTGAAAGGACGTCGCTCTTTCTTCTCTTCTTCCTTCTCTTCTTTCTGCAAAAAAATGTTCATTATTATTATTTCACACAAGATTCCTAACGGGGTAGACAAAGAGTACCGAGTAACAAATGTTTCTTTATTAACTTAATGTCCTGCGCGGATTGTTTATTTGTCAAGTCAAGTCAGGTCAGTGCGTCTGTTTATAAAATTTTTGACACTCCGAGTTATTACTAGGAATTTCAAGTTAGGAAAACCCAATAATATCCGACCCGGGGGAACCCGGGACCTCTTGGACAGCACTCGCACATATAACCATTAGACTAACGCGAATGTAGCAGTGAAGAGATCATAAATAAAATCTTACACGTTCTTAGATTTCCTTTGATCAGTTTACTATTATTCAATACCGGATTGATTTAACAAGAAAATTTATTACTAAAATAAATTACCTTTTTCTTCTTCTTCAACTTCTTTTGATGCATGTCCAGAAGGCTCTCTTCACGTTTATGCTTCTTTTTGTGTTTCCTATATAACCATATTACGTTAGAATCAATCAATTAAACGAATTTGAAGTTAATGGAATACTCTAAGCTGTCCACAATATTTTTCTACAACATTTGACATTATAATATATTACAATGTATTGAAATGTAACTGTATACTTTTTAGTCTTTTTCATTAGTAAGCATAAGTCAACACGTTCTTCTATTACTATTAGTTTTTTTTATGAAATGAGCTAGTCCAACACGCTGGTCGCAGTCTACAGTGGTCCACCGCAAGGAGGGCAACATACTTGATAGTTTTCTCCTGTTCCTCATCTCTGCTGGCGATGTGCCGCGCGCGCGCCTCCCGCTGCAGTGCCACGTCGGGCTCCTCGTCCCTCGCCTCGCCGGCCGCCTTGCGAGCCTTCTGCTCCGGCGTGTCCGTCCACGCCGACCTGGAACAAGTGTTTATTGACTTTTGAATGCATATTTAGGCAGATGCAAAAAATTTATGAAATACATTAAGACGTAAATATACAATATACATAAGTAGATATGTATTACAAGATAGGTATTCATCACTACATTTTTTACTTTTATAATTCAACAGCCCATCCAGGTTCAGTTAATGGATACATTTTGAGGTATTCACTATATGATAAGCAGTGATAGCGTAATTTGCGTAGCCTCTAATTTCGGAGGTGCTGGGATCAAACCCATGGGGCGCACCTCTTTACGAAAGTGAATTTTAACTTTAAATATCACTTGCTAACGGTGAAGAAAAACTCCGTGAGGAAACCTGCAAACCTTAGAAATAATTTAAAAAATAAATAATTCTGAGGTGTATTAATACTGCCAGATCGCACTTGGTTAGCGTGGCAGACTATGGCCTTAACCCTCTCAATATGAGAAGAGACCCATATTCCAATAGTGGAATGATAAATGGGTCGATTATTATTAAAATTTAATATAAAAATTTACTCTTGTTTACGACGAAGGATATTTTAATTTTGTAGCATTGCTATATCGAGTAGTCATTTATCAAAATTACTTTAAGTACTGTTAATAACGAGTGTTTGTTGACACTAAGGTGTAAGTGTAAAAGAATTCTTGGAAGTAGTTTTAGCTTAATCTAACAGTCGTATTCATTAAAGAGTGCAGATTTGTTAAGTCCCGGGGGTTAATAATATCTTATCTGATACTCAAGCGTCATCGTGAGTAGAGAAGCACTTTAGGGGCTACATGTGCAACTCTCGTGTTTCACGTCATTTGCTTTATTTTGATAAGATCATATTGCTTGAATAATTTGAGTGCTTTTCTAATAAGTGTGTTTTACAATGTAACATCACGCCCGTAGTTCCCGAAGGGGTAGGCAGAGAAGTGTAGTGCCCTTCGTTTCACCAGTTACGTTTACGTCTCATGGACTAGGTGGTGAGACTATTGACATACGCCAGCCACAGATCCAGACTCCTAGTCACTACTAGAAATTCTAACTTAGAAAATTCTAATAGTACGGGACCCGGTATTGGAAGCCGAGACCTCGCAATCGGCAGTCGCGCTAGCGAACACTCGACCATCGAGGCAATCTATTACTATTATAATTTTTTTATAATTTTTATATGATACCTTACCAAACCATCTCTTGGGTTACTAACAATATTGAAATTGCATAGTAGTTACTCGGCATACCCGAGTCCTTCCTGTCTATCTGCTAGGCATTAATATATAAAATAATAACATGTCACTATGTCTGTATATTAGGAAAAAATTATGAAACAGTCATCTAATCAAGTTTAGAGGACGGTATACCTATCTGACATATCTGGGCCTTCTTTCGCTCTAAAACTCCGAGCTTCTAACCCCAGGTATTTAGCTTTACCCTCTGGTAACTCTAACATCCATTGCTCTCGAGACTTCACCTTGGATTCACTGAATGGTTGGCCATCAATGCTCTTTATTTTCATTTCCAAAGCACGTTCTTCCAAGCGCTGGTGAGCATCTGACAATTTTGTATCCATACCAGCAGGCAGCGGCCCAATACCTCCATCTTCATCTGAACTCTCATATTCTATAACTTCACTACTTCTTTCTGCCAGTACTTTCCGCATGTCCTCGGGTATTGATGGTCCTGGAAAACAAAATCCATGTAGGTGTATATTAACTTACTAATCAACATTTATAATTATTTCCTTATTATGTTATGTTACCTATATTTTTGGACTTTTGTGTTTGCGATGACTTCTCATTATCTGGTGAAGAGCTTGTTCTGTAACGTTTAGCTAAATGTGGAGGCAAGGCTGGACCACATACATCTTTGTTAATCTTGTCTTGAGAGTTTGTGTCACTTCTGTTAGAAGACCGTTTTAATTTGTGTCTTAAATCTGATGGATCTATATCAATTTGATCAGATTCATCACTTAATATTTCTCCTTCTTCACTGCTGTCTTTTTGGTTACATTTTTGTGTTGATGTAACCTCCGTAGTGTCTGACAAATTAATGGTTTCAATTTTCACATTATCTTGTATATCAGTTGTACTGCTGACTTCAACAGATGTGTCTCCTTTCTCCTTATCTGACTTTACACTTTTCTTTTTGTGTTTCTTCTTGTGTTTTTTTCTTTTAGTTTTGTTTAGTTCCTTTTCTAAATTTAAAAGTTTTGCTCTGAGCCTCTCATCATCGGAAGAATCAATTTCACTTGATTCTTCGGATTTGGCTTTTAACATTGTAGGTATCATATTGTAATAAGATCCAGGTTGAACTTCAACAGATCCATTACTATTTTCATTTTCATCAACAACAATAGGACTACTAACTTTTCGTACTTCTGAGGCACTAGGTTTATGAATTTCTGAACGCTTTTCTTTTTCAAGTGATGATGATTTTCTTTCTTTTACTTTATGATCAATTCTTTCCACACTTCTGTGTCTTTTACTGAATATACCTTTTACCTCTCCTTTAATATTACGAACTGATATGGGAGATTTTTGATGTCTACCTTTTACAATTTTGTTTCTATCCCGGCTACTACTTCTATGATCTAGCACCTTTGACCTACTATTAGATTCCCTATCACGTTTTATTCTGTCATGAGATCTTCTTGACTTACTTCTATCACCAGAGTACCTTCTTCTCACTGGTGAATGTCTAGAATGTCTGTGTCGATCTCTATCTCTAGATCTCCAATCCAAATCATTGTGGTCACCTCTTTTTCTTTCAAAATCCCGGTGATAACGGTCATTACCTGACCTCCCGGTTCTTCCTGTTGATTTTAGGTCCTCTTTTCTATTTGACCGCTGTTCTTGATCATCTCGAGGCTTAGAGAGACATTTAAATCGTCCAGTCTCTGAATCACTGCTTGATTCATCAGATAGCATATTTGTACCTAAAACCAAAGAAAAGGGTTTAGCTTATTTAGGTTAAAAAAAAATTACCAATCTAGTATTAGTGAACATTTATTTCTCTATATACACTTTATATACACACAAGAATATTTTAATCTTAATAATTATAACATTTCTAAGGCCACTGACTGGCATTAAAACATTTTGGCAATTTTTTTAGCACTGTAGCGTATCGATTTGAGAATTCCAGCTGTCGGTATACCCTTTAAGGATTGTCTAACACTTGACTGCCAGACCAGATCTTTTAGAATTTGTCTAAGTATCACAGCACAGTCTATGTCATAGGCAACTGCTCGTAGGACATCCTCCATATCCTGCTGAGGGCCTCCATGATTCCAAAATTTCACTATTCTTTGTTGAGGAATCATTGGCAATTGCATGAGGTGGTGCAGCTTAGTCTCCGGATGTAGGTCTTGATGGCACTGTGTATCTCCCATTGGGAAATCTACATAGGCATGGAAATGTTGTAAGATAGGCCTATACAACTCACGAAAATTGAGAAGCTGAGGTTGCACAATATTCCTCACTTTATTTTTGTTCTCCCCAAATGTCATTCGGAAGTCACCGGCATAACTCAAATTAGTAATAGCAAAGTAAAAGTCATATTCAGAAAAGGTTTCTGGTAAAATAAGAAGGGCAGTATGTACAGCAGACCTCAAGTTAGATTGCAGAGCATTTTGGAGCTGTGAACTGTTTGTCTGTTTGATGATCTCGACAGGCTTATGCAGTCTGCCAGCCAAATACAAATCATTCCAGTCTAACAGATCAGCAATCAAGTCTTTTTGTGATACTACACCATACTTGATAGTGACGTTCTCTTCTTTCAGCTCCACTAGGGTGTTAAAGTACACTTTGGCGCCCCAGTTCTCCTGAAACCTTGCAACGAATCCTTTTCCCAAATAGCGTAACGCAGAGTAATGTGACGGATTCATTTCGATGTTAGCGCCGTGCCACCTATGCGAGTTGTCCACGCAGTAGATCAGATCGATCATGTTATGCTTTTTCTCGTTGCCTATCTGCGGTTTCACAGCTGACCCATAAGCGAAACAGAATGTGAAGTTTTGAGGGAATTTCGACAGTATTCTATAATATAACGGTGAGATATCTCTCGCCACTCCAACCGCCTTTGCAGCCGTTGAGGCCATGCTTATATTTACTAGTATGAATCAATAGAATAATCTTCTGACCTGCGGAAGTTACTTCATAGGGATGTCAATCGACGTATTACGTTTCTCGTGTAGTAAAACCCACTTACTTAGTGCTGATTCTATAAAATTGTTTATTTGAATAATCCAACTGATTATTAATTCATGAAATCCTCAGAAAATAACCATTAAATCACTCCTAATCACAATGATCTCCAAGCGTCATTTGAAGGATACTCATTGCTTTGCATTACCATTGATTGCGCATATTTTGTTCTGTCTTAGGGATGTCAAAAATGTCAACTACATTAATATAAAAATGGAAAACAGTACCGAGTTGTAAAGTGGTTGGATCAATAATTATTTATTTATGTAAATTACATGTAGAATAAAAGTTAGTATTAATTTTTATGAATAACATACCGTTTCGTGTCATAAATTAGGTCATTTATTGAAACAACAAATATAATACAAAAATCAGATTCATTTTCATTTTAAAATATTGACAGTGATATTTCTATAAACTATATTATTCAAAAATATTTTGTCACATTTATTTAATTACTGTGCGCTATAATCATTTGTGGAAATAATTTCTATTATGACAGCTCAAGTGGACTATTAATACAATTATAGGCTTGTAAAAATTACTATGGCTCCGAAAAGAGCGGTTATAGGTATTTTAACGATGTTTACAGACTAGTCTTATAATAAACAATATAATACCTTAATAGGTATTCTATTTTATATGAGTTCGTTTTAGATGATTCGACATCCTTAGCAATAAAATTGAAATTGCCATAGGAAAATTAACACAAAGGACAAAGCGATACAACTGGTCACAATAATGTAGATTAACAGCCAAATAAGATATTAGGCCATTAACAGACAAACATGATATAAAGTCTCGAAATATCACAAAATTTGCATCACTGGTATTGTCTCCCTACCTAACATCTTTCCAGTCTATTAGACGTTCCAAAAATCTAAGTTAAAAATCTGATGATTACTTAATGTTTATGTCATTTGTATTTTATGTTAGGCTAACCGTAAGTCAAATAATATACGGTATGTGTCTAAAATTATTAGTTGCGTAAAAAGTTAGATAGAAAGAACGGAATCAGAAGCTGTCCAGAAAAACGTGTTGACAGTTTTGTGCACAGATGATAGATCATAGATGTCGTTCTGACAATACCTTCATATATTATTTTGTATTGTTGCAATCTAAGGTTGTTGTACAGACTCAGAAAGTTTTACAGACTTTAGGTTTTAAAAGTGTTTTCAAATTATTACTTGTACACAGCACGATATTTTAAGGTACATTGTTCTTAAATCATAATGTCTAGTGCAGATAGAATTGATTTTGAAATGGAAGTAGAAGTAGAGAGTGCGTCGTCCGGTCCAGCGGTCGATGTACCGAATCCTACGTCTCCAGCAGCACCGGCGCCGGGCGGTACTAAGAGCGTTGTGGTGACTACGGCCACTTCAGGCTCTGTCACAGTATCGCTTCACCCACTCGTAATTATGAATGTATCTGAGCACTGGACACGTTTGCGGGCACAAGAAGGGTCGCCACAGACTGGTAAACTTTTTATTTTTCTATCAATAAGTATTGAATTCCTGTATATGTTGTATTCCTTAAACCCATGCAATTCCTGAGACCTGTTTAAGCTATGCCAAGATAGTCTTACAAGTCTACACAAAGAAATAAAATTAAATCGATTTTGGTTCAACATTGAGAAATATTATAATACTAATATGTAGGTAATTGTAGAAAAAGATATCATTTGTATACAATTTAATACCACTGCTTAAAAGAGCCGTTTTGAATATAATAAACATATTTTTTATTTCAGTGGTTGGAGCACTCATTGGCAAACAGAAGGGCCGCAATATTGAAGTGATGAACTCATTTGAGTTAGTGTTTAGTGTCATTGATGGGGACATCATCATTGATAGAGAATACTACAGTCAGAAGGAGGAGCAATGTAAGTGCTTCGTTTATCCATGATTTCGCAACAGCTTATAACCTTACTCTGCTATAATCTTATAGTATGCTTTATATCAAAATCATCATCATCATCATCAGCCTACTCCCATCCACTGCTGGATATAGGCCTCTCTAATAGCACACCACTAAGCTTGATCTGCGGCTCTTTGAATTCAAACCAATGCCAGCCACTTTATATCTTAAAATATATCAAATTTATACATTTGAATCAGAAGTGCTTGCAGTTTTTGGGATATATATTCCTGTAATTTTAATAATTAATTTGACACAAATCATTATGGATGGGAATTAAACCCACAATCCTCACCTCAATATTTTGTTTAAAAACACATTTTTTGTATAGGTATGTCTATCTGAACTTGAACTCGGGATTCCAGGAGTGGGAAGTTGAATTGTAAATCACTAAGCTGTCACTGCTATAGTTTACATCGATTATAGTTATTGTTCACTTGCAACCATTCGATCAATAATTGCCACATTGGTCTAGTGGTTGTAAGTGTGACTGCCGATCGGGAGATCCTGGGTTCAAATCCCAGGTCTCATAACATTAGATTTTTCTAGTTTAGATATTCTGGTAGTGTCTTGGACTTGGGAATTGTGATTGGTGTATGGCAATAGGCTCACCAGCTAGTCCATGAGACGTAAATGTAACAGGTGAAACGAGGGGGTGCACTACACTCCTACCTACCCCTTCAAGAATTACAGGTTGATGTTAGTTTTAGTTATTGTTCCCTGATTATTATCACCACATTTTGTTTGTAATTTCAGTTAAACAGGTATTCTCAGATATGGACTTCCTAGGCTGGTACACTACAGGGGACACTCCCACAGAGAGAGATATTGCTGTGCACAGACAGATCTGTGACATCAATGAGTGTCCAGTAATGTTGATGTTAAATCCAGCCGGCAGGAATGGTGATGTAAGTGACATACTCTATTCAGAATATTCATTATTATGTAATTTGCCTTGTATATGGATCCAGTCTTAAAGTCTTTTTTATTTAAAGGAAGAGGTTCATTTAAGGGAAGGTTTTCATTTATTTGATAAATAAAGAGAAGCAAAATAAATAGAAGTAATTTTGTTTCAGCAATTACCAGTAGTTCTGTATGAATCAGTTATTGATGTGGTGAATGGACGGGCCACCATGCTCTTAGCGCCACTCACATACACATTGGCAGCTGAAGAGGCTGAGCGGATCGGTGTTGACCATGTTGCTCGGGTGTCCTCGGGTGAAGCTGCTCTAAACAGTTTAGGTAACTATGTTTTTATAACATAGTGATGGCTTGTTGATCCTGCATATAAATTTAGTTTGCATATACATCTTTATGTGCATATGTATTTATATATCCTATTCCATAATGGAACTGGTGAACATGGGAATGTAACAATTTTCTCTGCATATCCCTTTGGGGAATACACGCTGGATGTTATGTTATGTATGTAAGTCCCAAAAAATTTTTGTCACAAATTGAACGTCACTTATTGATATCATGGTACTCTTATCGGCTCAGAGTTCTTTTTTTAATGCCTCGAACGTAGCCTAAGAAAGCACAACCGATCAATAAAGTTGTTTTCAAAGTATTGGTTTGCGCTGTACAGTGGCGGAGCACCTAACGGCGCAGCGCTCGGCCATCAAGATGCTGGTGTGCCGCGTGCGCGCCGTGCTGGCCACGGTGCGCGCCGTGCGCGACGGCGCGCTGCCGCCGCGGCCCGGCCTGCTGCGCGAGGCGCGCGCGCTCGCCAACCGCCTGCCGCTGCTCACCTCGCATCAGTTCCGCACGCACTTCTACAACGTACGCATTCCTCTATATGATACGCCTTCGAGCCCCCGAGGCAAAACCCACCTTAAAGGGGCGTTCAAACTTAATGTATAGTCAACCGCTGCTTTCATGTCAAATATTATGTTGTTAGCCACATCTAAATCAATGTAATGTCAGCTGTAAATGGTGAACAGGCTCACTGTAAACATCAATGTAAATGTAAAATTGGATGGAAATTTGATTCACGCTCCTAACAGCATAATACAGTGTACGACAAGCCTCTGGTGCGAACAAAAATATCAGCTGGCTTATATAACATCCAACTATTTACAATATCTTTGGGTTGAACATGGCCTAAAATGTTTCAAAATAAATTCGATTTAAAGTTTTAAAAACATATTGACCTCTTGAATATTTTAACTAGAGATTTTAACCGTTATGTCCTAACGGTGACTGAAGCTGTTTATAAATGAACGCTATCCAACTCACTGGTATCAGCACTGAACAGCAAAACACCTATTTTTGCTTATTTTTGGATATTTATTAAATCAAAATGTTCATTTTGATTTTTCCTTCCAGCAATGTAACGACGTAGCGCTGATGACGTACCTGGGCACCATCACCAAGGGCTGCAACGCTATCAACCAGTTGGTGAATAGGTTCAACGTGATGTACGACCGGCAGGGCATGGGCCGCCGCATGCGGGGGCTCTTCTTTTAGGGTGGACGTTAGACTTTGTACATATTCATATTAGCTATTATTATTGAATTTAAGCGTATTGGCCTGCATATAGCTTAATAGCGACATCTATTGACATATTTAGTGAAAACAAAATCAGTTCAAAAATAGAAAACAAATAAAATATTTTGTTTTTGTTTTAATTACATTTACGTAAAGCGCTGGATATTCAATAATCCTATTAAAACATTTAAAACATAAAGAAAATTTCATTTCATAACACGTATGTTATCTCTAGTGCGATAACATTACTATAGGTTGTACATGAATTAAATGGCACTTAGAAAAAAATTCGGAACAGCTGTCTTCTGTCTACATGAACACTTGAAACTACTATTACGATGTGTCCTCGCTATGAAAACTTGTTAGATTTTATTGTTGTGAGATCTTTTTGTTACCGATTTTATTTGGTCTCAGAATCTTAAACATAATTTTTGCTGTTGCAGTATCAAGTTAGCGCTTGAATTAAATAATAAAAGCTATATTTTACTTACCCATAAGCATATATAGAAATAATGGAAAAGTCAGTTGAGTTCCGTACATATTAGATTGCATTGGCGATATGGTTGCGTTAAAGTAGCTTTGAATGGATTATTATGTTGTATTTTATTCAAATTATTACGTATGATTTTTATTGTTGTTCTCTGCAGTATAAGTTTGTTTTGAAATTAAGCAAAGCACATACTGGATATCTTGCTCAGCAGAGAGCTCGCCTGCGATATGTGCCTGAGTGAAAGAGGCTACACGCAAGTATAAGAGTAGTGTCCGCCTCGCCCACTTTGTACGATAACGCAAGAGGGCTCTGCTACTTGGATATGTACACAGATCTGTGCTGTAGTATCTCATTCCGAGCTATAGATCATTGGGTGGACTGCAATACGTTGTTTCTATTTAAACATTTGCTTTTTTATTAATAATCTATTGTTATACGTATTTTGTTATTTATTAGACATGCATTGTGTTTCTTTATTTTGATGTATCGTACCGTCCACCAATTTTGTTTTGCCACTGTTTGTGTGACTCGCAGAGATGACGCTTTGACGATGGGACAGCGAGGTATTGGCGTGTCGAAAGGGAGAGTCGTAGGGATCGGTAGGTGGAGGAAAGGCGTAATCCTCGCAAGTGCCAAGTTGATTTCTGCGTGTTATATAAACCGTCCTCAATGCGTGGGAAGAATCTACGTGTAATAACATTTATAATAGGAATAAAATACTCGGTATTATGATCTGAAAAAGCTTGTTATTGCATTTAGTAGTCTAATTTTATTCAAGCGGACGCGTCAACCTGCGCCTGATTGTAAAGGACAATCTTAGGTGAAATTCGATCTTTGTGAACAGATTTTTTCCATTCTATCTATGTAGTTCGTTATATTTTGTGTATGTTTATTGTAAAGCTGCATTTATGACAACAAATGTGACCTTAATTGTATGATGTCCACTTCAAAGGGAGAGTAGTATTACAACGTTCACTTGTTCCTGTGCCTGTCGGAGTGCACTTGGTGTCCTACAGTTGGTCTACCTATATTACTTGAAGTTGTGCACAATTGTTCGTCCCATGAGAAATGTACAAACTAGTAATATCATCATAGTTATCCATCATCAACATCAGCCGCTGGTGACACATTATCATCACGTAGATTTCTTCAAAATCACGCCACAGAGCTGAATCTTCCGCTCGTCAAATATATAATTTAAACCTAAAATTGCAACAGTCAGATGTCAGGTAAACTGTGTTGTCATATAGAGCTAAATCCGAGAACTGTCCGAGTGTAGATATATGTAGGTAGCGTTAATGTCGTTCTTGTGACTGATTTGTATATGTCGTGAATAAATATGGTTATGAATTTCTATTATGTGTTTTTTTTTATCGCCGTTATTATGGCATAACTTTCTATATATTTTCATATTGTTCACATGTTAACAAGTTGCCGAAATCACCTTAAATAATTAATGGACGTCCCGCATAAAGGAGGTATCGCAATAAAAATAATGCATAGACGCAATTATTTATTACCACTTTACGACATTTCGTAAATGGTTACACAAAATTAACAAAGTTTGGACACATTGAGATTCATGCTATGGAAGACTTGTCATCAATCAAGTGTAGTTTTACCATAATAAGTCTTACTTTACCACAAATTTATATCTTAGTGTCCAACGTTAAGTCTACAGATAGAATATTGACGTTAATGATTCTAATTAATCTGGTAGTATAACTATATTTGTTCTTTTACCAAATATTAAAAAAATTAAACTCGTATTCCAGATGACTACCAAAATAAACCTGATTTTTTTATAGGTAAAGTATAAAATGTTATTTCAATTTTTATGTAAAAATAGGATTTCTTAAAGACAGTTAAAAAGCAAACTATAATTCTTATATATGAAAAAAGTGAAGTAACTACTTGAAAATAAATTTATATAAACCTATGAAATATAAATATTTATACAATATGGATACTGGTAACAACATTAACTTCAAGAGAATCAGATATTTGATAACATATTACGTGCCCTGGCACTGTTTATCTATACGATTTATTTTCATATTTTTTTGTAAAATTGTTAAAGTTTTATATTTATGTATATGTCGCTTAGTAATTAACTATAAATACATGTTTAGTGTAGTGAATTCATAAAAACCCTACAATATACATTTTTATAATTGTACCGATAATTTTGTACAAAAATATTTAATGTTACATTCGTTTTAATCGAAGTCGAAATTTATAGTATTGCTTTCAGGTATCTATACATATCTATGTATATATCATAAACGCTATCTAAAACTGCACAAACATCGTGTAAATAAGACACAGTTGTCAAAATCACGTCACTATCAAGAATTGGATATTAAAAAAGTATGAAATCATAAATGCATCAAACAAACACTGATTAGTCATCAAAAACAGTTTTAGGCATGACCCAAGTTAAAAAAAAATATTTTCAATGTGTCGAGTCTGGGACAAAGAAATTCTGAAGTTGCAAAAAAGTTATATTTACAGTATTATTCAAGGGGAATATCTAGTTTGCCTTGTTTCTTCTACTCTTCTTTTGACGGTCTGCTGAAAGATATTTTTTAATTGGCACTTGCTGTGTCCTTGTCAACATATTTACAATATATTGTGTGTAGGTACATAAATTAATTTTGAGGTTGGTCATATGCCATTGTTTTCTTCCACATATAAATTATGATTTATAAGATGTATGTGGTGACTTTATACTATTCAGTTTTTTTTTGAATATGTACTAAAATTAATAATGTGAAGTCTAAGACAAGAATTTATTTCTCGCCAGTACGAGTACATAATTTATGTATGAGAATTAGTACGGCAATAGTAATAGGGCAGATAGAAGGCATGTTTTAGTTTAAAATATTGATTCTATAGAGAAGTTCACAGGTCTTTTTAATTCTGTATTTACTAAAGAAGAGTAGAAGAAATTATTGGCCCAGCACCTTACCATTCTTGGACAACGAAAATCTTCGTAAATATTTGTGTAAACAAACTTGCGCGAGTCCAAATAATAGATACTTTTTGTTTAATAAACGCCATTTCAAA
>DWME01005794.1:0-14435 GCA_018244795.1 Parelbella ahira ahira | reverse complement strand
AAAAGACCGTGGACATACACTCCCTCCTAGCAAACAATTTTTATTAACAAGCTGTCATTTTTGGCGGGGTGGTCAGAAAGCACAAAGTGCCAAATATGTTCGTCCTTACAAGCTTGACGTACTTCTACTTTTATTACTCTCGTCATGCACGTGCACCGGCTTCGCAGTTTATGATTTGTACAGACAAGCAAACAGACGAGCAGACCACAAAACGATAAATAGATCGAAGATACGTTGTCATTTCTAGGATAAAGATGGTGCGTTTCACATCATATTTATCTATGACCTTCACGCACATCGGAATGAACATTAATTTGAAAAATGAAACAATTTAAAAAGAGGTACGGCAAAGAATAACACGGAATTACTATCGAGTTTTAGAGTTATCATATTTATTTAGCTCGTCATAATTCAAAAGTTTGCTTCCAATTCGAACTATGGACATAGAGTTAAGTCAAAGCTTCAATTAAACAGCGACTTACCGGCGGTGGTGCCTTGATTTCCTCGTAAGGGAACTTCGTGACATCGTTATGTAGGGCCACCATGTCCAGGGCCCAGCCCTTATGAGCTCTCGTTACTTCTTGCCTCATAGCCGTCAGGAAACCTTTTCACATAACTCGTAGTTAGAAGTGTGATCTAGCTATTAACGTAACTTAGCTTTGACAAAAATCTTTGATATTTACGGACTAGAATATATGAAGACATGTTTTAATTAGAAAAATTAAAGATCCTGCTAAATAAATATACCTACTAAGTATTATTATTGTTACATTATCATGCGAAGTCATTTTACGGGGTAAGCAGTAAGCACGAAGTGCCAAATATATCTCTTGCTAAATCCTTATAGACCGGATTTTGTTTTTACATTCATCATTCTCCTCGTAAGAAATAAGATAAGGTTACCCTGAGGATTAAAGAACCCAGTCATCCAGAACGAGTAAGGTCTCATTTGGAAACACCACGACGAGAACTGAATATTCCTTTCCAAGAACTCGGTGAACCAGAAGCCGAGAGTAGAAGAAGACCAGGAGCTCCTTAGCCAGATGTTCGGCACCTTCGCATCGTAGATATTATCCAGGGAATCGCGAAGCGCCTGATGTTCAAATACAGCATTTAAGCGAAAAAAATAATCTAATAAGACTTGACAGTCAAGATAATTTGGGTTCCCTTTTATCTAAGCATTTTCCGAATGTATTTTATTATATTACAAAATATTCATATACGAACACGTAAACAGAAATTCCACGTTGTTATTATAAAAACGATCCCATCACGGCGTTGTATTAACTATATTTAGGTATTTCACATTTTTATTGAAATAGATTTATTTTTCAGTCACATAGTCATAAATAGGTACAATAACGTCAGTAATATTATTATTAACAATAACCATTTAAAAATTAGTAATCTTACCTCATTCATAATAATCGTGCCGTCGATAGCGAGCAACAAGTCCTTCAGCGTGGTCCTGACCAGCGATATTACTTTCTGCATGCGATCTATCTCTTGTCGCAAGAATATTACCATAGAGTTAAGGACACCGTAATATCTCAGCCTATCAAATACAAAAAAAGTATATATTTATATTATAATCAAAATCTTTGGCATAGCACTTGTTGGTCCAGCGGCTAATAAGCACTAAAGAGGCTGAGATCGTGGGTTCCCTTCTCACCCGGAAGAAATATTTGTGTGATGAGATATTTGTTCTGTGTTGAGGTGTAAAAATTAATTAAACGTAAATCACGCCTGTAATGTACGAAGAGGTAGGTAGAGGATTCAGATTACGAGTCACTACTAGAAATTTCTACTAGAAAATTTAAGTTAAAAAATCCAATAGTGTTAAGATAATAAATAGGATTATAACAATTATGATAATCCAGTAGTAATAAGATTCGTACCCAGGACCTCTCGATCGGCGAACGCGCTTTGAACCACTCGACCAACGATAAATATTTCTAAGTATCTGCCGTCTGATTACTATAACCCAAACTCCGCCTACTTGAAGATTAGATGGCTGAGTGTGAAGATGTGGAATACCTACCTCTCTTTAACTTCGTGCGGGTCGAAGTTCGGTGGAACCTTCTCGAGCATTTCCTTGCTCTGCCTGTAGACGGACGCCTCGCGCGTCTCGCCGCCGCCCGAACTGGACTCTTTCGGTTGAATCGACAGAATCGTGTCCAACAGTTCCTGAGTCATGTTACGTTGATACCTAAGGGAAAGCGAATTTCTAAGCATACTAAAGAATAATGTCACTTGTACGACCGCTTCTATTAAAATAATTAGCATCTATGTGCAAGTAAAACACACGGATAATGCTCTCATCATCAATCCTATTTTCCTTCCAATATCGATCGCGGTGCTCCGCTCAGAATAATGATTGAGGCCATAGCCAGCCACGTTGTCCAAGCGCGGTTTGGCTAAATTCACACGCTTTAGAGAACATTATGGGGAAACCAAAACTATGCTAACCAAAGTTTATTCCTTATAAAATACTGCGCTAATACCTAGGAACATATCAAATTAACAATACGACAAGAATTATCATTATCTATGTATGTATGTACATATATTTGTTGAGAATACTAACGTAATATCAGCGTTGGTGTGGAGGCCGTACGCCTGGGGCGGGTCCACCGTTTTCATCTTCTCGATCTCCTCAATGTACTCCGGTATGTTCTTGAACTTCATTATGCCGTAGTTCTTGTAGAACTGGAACTCCTCCGTGAACAACTGGTCCGTGAACCACACTCTGCAGAACGTCTCCAGCAGGCGGTTGTCGTAGTCGTCTGTGACCCTGCCGCCGTACTGCACGGCCGATACCATGTAGCTGACACGCCCGAAAATAATTATTAATTATTGATTTAATTATTAATGTACTTAATTATTTATTTACCTATTTTTTTTAATAAATCAATTATTAAATAGGTACTCAAAATACAAATAGATAATTGCAAGGAATGCTCTCTCCACCGTTATCGCCTACTTCTGTTGTGTAAGTCGCTTAGTTCACTTCAGCGAGTTAAGTTTAAAAAGGAAATTCATTATTACCGTATTGTCGTCCAACTAATGTACTGCCCAGGTTCCAAAGCGTCGAGATGATTCTGCACGAACATACACGACGCCAGCCAATCGGCTGAGTTGAACTCGTAAGGGATGTTCCACCCGAGAGGTCCGAACTTGCGCCTCTCTTGGACAACGGTGTGAAGGAAAGATATAGTGTATATGAGAGGCAAGTAGTATGGACTGTCGCTGTAGTCCAAGAAGTCCTGACTCATGGAGTCATAAGTTCGCATGAGACCGGCTTTGATGCCTAATAAATGAAAAAGATTTTTATTTATTTATTTATTATCACTAAATCTATCCTTACAGGTTGCGACCTACAAACCTAAATTTAGATTATTGAAAATTAAGTGAACAAAGAATAATTGAAACAAGTGAATAAATAATTTAAACAGTGCACACAGTATAATGGAATCAATTAAGAAAAACCATTTGTATTAATTGAACTACTGAAACAAGTGAACAATTAATAATGGAATCAAAAGAAGAAAAAAAATTGAATTAAATGAACAGAGAACAATTGAAACAAGCGAACAAGGACTAATTAAATTAAGTGAAAAAATAATTAATACGGTACAAAATAATAAAATTTACCCGAAGGAGGCTCGCAAGTATACTTAATAGACATTTGCAACATTGTAATCGGAAATTTAGGATGTACTTCAGTCGTGATCCAGAGCCTGCAAATAGAATCATTTGAGAACACAAAAATAGGCAAAACAACCGCTATAATATTTATGTAAAAATTATTTAATCACCTGAAAGTCTCGTGAATCTTTTCCGGTTCCTTCTCCAGCTCGCCAAACTGTTCCATAATCTCTGTCATGTACTCCAATCCCAAGTGACAGTTTTGCAATAACACCCATAGCCCCTTAAAACAAAAATAACGTATAAAAATAATCAAAGACATCATTAAACATATTTAATTACGCTACCATTATCTAATTGACAAAGTCAATGTCCAAGATTTTAATTAGGCTTTAATGAATTATGCCACAAGAACAAAAGACATATTTTTCTTAATTCTACGCAAGTACTACTCGTATATTCTCGATTTTGAATGTTTATTTGTTTGAAATGATTTTATTTGATGAACTATATTTATGTGAAGACCTTGATCTTAAAGTGACCCGTAATGATCTTAATATAACCTATTTTCCAAACAGACCACGTGGACAATTAACAGATAAATAACGTTATATAAAATTCGTACCTCTTTTAGTGCTCTATCGATAAGCTTCCTGGCGTGCACTTCCTGCCCTTGACCCATAGAGATCGACGAGCAAAGGCATTCCATTCGTTTCGCCGTCACCTCAATAGATGGCGTTGGATCAGAGCCCATAGCCAGAAAACCTATTAGAGGAACCAGAGGCCGAGACTCTAGAACCATTTGCTGGAAAAAACAATAACCAAATCATGTGTTCAAAAGCAAATATAGTAATTTTTTTTTCATTTATTTATGTACACACAATGATATAGAAATGTATACAAGATCTAGTACAAAGGCTCTTCACACTGAAATGTCTTCCAGTCCGTCCGCTATGTTGTAAATTTTGCATGAACCACCTACCTCATAGTTAACAATCACCGCCTCAGAAA
Organism: Parelbella ahira ahira; assembly: GCA_018244795.1. NCBI lineage: Eukaryota > Metazoa > Arthropoda > Insecta > Lepidoptera > Hesperiidae > Parelbella > Parelbella ahira. The sequence goes on along the minus strand of DWME01005794.1, from coordinate 9,776 downwards.
ACCTAGCGCCCATCGATTGTACGACGTATTTCCTGTAAACGTGTACCAAAGAAAAAGATAGATCATTCGATACATTGATCGTTACCATAATAACAGTTCATAATTTAAAACAGTTACTGATAATCAAATTACTCCTTTAACTGGAAAAAGATAATCTTATGCCAATAATGTTACAAAGTGCTCCGTGGCGTGCTATTGGAGAAGCTTATGTCCAGAAGTGGACGGGAATAGGCTGATAATGATGAAAGTTATAAGACAGACAACGAAAGTAATCGACCTTGAAGTACATCAATCAAATTTAAATTTAAATCTAAATAGTCAATTTCATCAAAATAATTTATAGTTACTTACAAGCTCTGCGCTAGAGTTCTATCCGGACACCACGAACGGACTACTAATAGCTTCCTGAACACGTCCAAGGTGTGATAACCGTCGGGTAGAGGCTCGTCTTCGGGCGCCTCTTTATCAAACCTAAATTCATCCGAGAGGATCTTTGAATACTACAATCGACAAGTCTTAACTGTTTAATACAATTTAGTACGGATGTGGTGCTTACGATCCTTAATGCTAACAGACTTTCTAAACATGTATATTACATATATGCAAGATTAAACAGAAATTAGGAGACAAGAAGACATCTGCAAGGTTTTACAGAAACTTTATATAATAACATTAAAAATGAAACAGATTAACCAACCATGTTTTCCAGCCCTTTTCATTATTCATGACTTGGTTCAATATGTTCGTAAATTGTCTCAAACCAGACAACTGCACCAAGTTCAGCCACGACATATCTGTTACCCATTTGAAAGGTTTCGGCGGACATGCATTTAAATCTAACGCTGCACCACCTGTGATATAAATATACCTAAATGAATCACGTAATATTGATATACTACAGCCCCGAAATATCGTTGGTTATAGTCCGGTGATCAGGCGAAGGAGGCAGAGAGATGCGCGTGGTGGCATGAAGTGTGCGGGAAGTGGGGAAGCCTAGCAAAAGCGTCAGTCGTAACTGTCGTTAGCCGTCACGATGACAATATGTATCTATGGTTGTGGTCGCACGTTACGAAACACACACGGTATTACTATGTGAAGATGAGTCTGACGATAGGAAAAGTTGTCGGGCAAACAAGATAAGTAAATTTGCAGTCAGCATTCCATGCCTTTCAAAAACTATATTTAAGAATAGAAATTGCCTACTACCAATACTATAACACTCTTGCTATATAAATACGAATCGTAATAGGAAATGAGACGTAACAACTATCTCAAATGTAGCGGTAATATGTTATTAGTGGACAAAAGATGGAATGATGATGGACACGATTTACCTTTTATAAACGTTTGAAATTCATCGTATGACAAGTATTCCTTTTGCAAATCAATCTTCAATGTTAGCAATAGCGTAAACAGGTACTTGTGTTTCTCATAGAATCCTCGGCTTATGTATTTGAATACGTCGTATGTCTGTCAATATATAGGCATATGTATTAAAAAAATCTAGTTATATAGGGAACTGTAAGCAACATGGGGTGCTGGAAAGAATCAGCTGTAAAACATTATTCATTTAAAAGCGAGAAAGCAATTCATTACTAATCATCGTTATGTAATTATTCCGCCGTCTTAAGTGTTGCATATATGACTTTTGCCACATAAATTCTATTTTTTCTACTTTCTTAGCTATTTCTTAGATATGTACTCACGTTTTCCAAAATGATGATCTATAACGTACTAATTTCCAAAACTCACCAAGTAATCAATGATGAAGGCAATCCGCCTGCTAGTGATGGGACTCTGAGGCGACCTCTCCATGGATATGTCGAAGCGCTCCAGAAACTGCGCCAGCGACGTTTGGTACATGTTGCACACGAGCGACATGTTGCATATCAAGAAGTACAACACGGAGCCTCGGGTGGCCACCGGTCGGAACTCCTCCCGGGCCGCGTTGATCTTTATTTCCGTCTCCTTCGCCACGTCTAATTTTTCTCTTACCTAGTAAATAAATCCAATACATATTATTGAAATATATTTGTATTCAAGTAATGTATTAAAAATGGAGACAAAATATAATCTAAGTGAAAGCCTGAGTCTAACAGTGTGATTATACAAGGAGCGGCAACTCATTTATCCACATTACCTCAGTCGCCGTAGCTTTAGTGACATTGAGCACTTGTATCAGCGACACGTCCTCTACTAGAGAACCCTGTATGGTGGTGAGCTTGTGCAGCAAGTTGGCTTCCAGCTCCTGCATCTTCCTCCTGTTCGCCGTCACGTCCATGATGAGCTGTGTGCGCTCCGCCTCCATCTCCGCCTTCTCCGTTAAGATCACACGCCCTAGCAACTGGTCTTCCAGACCTTAGTTTGGAATCGTTAGTTATTAGTACGTTTTTTTTATATGGGATATTAGCGTTTAACCGCAGTCACGCCGGATGAAAAGCACAGTTGCGTATTTAAATGAACACGCATGGCTAAAAAAGCCTATTAACCTTTTCTTTGAAGAGCCTTAGGTTGTGTGTCCGACAATAAATACGCTAACAGAGTGGTTCATTCCTTGGCTGTCTTTTTACATGCGTTAATTAAAGATGTTATTAAAATTTAAACCCTAATTGTTTTTATAAAATGCATGAATACACATCATTCTTCATTTAATGATGTGAGTAGGAATCATCGCATCAAACAGGTGAATCAATATTTACCGACGTAGATTAGGTATATGAATTATATTATGAAGAAGATAGCAATATTACCCTGCATGGTAACAGTGAAGTCTATAATAGAAGTCCGCGCAGAAATCTCAGGAGTATAAGCAGGATTTGGCAATTTTGTCGTGATGTAGATTTTGTGACCAGCTGTCACGTCTATTTCCTTGTCACCTAATTTGACCTAAAACAAATTTGTAAGTCAAATTAATAGTAACAGAAGAATCAAATCCTATACCATGATACCAACCTTGAACGAGGACCCGATTTTAATATAATTTCTTTCCAGTATATTATCCAACGCAGGATCCAATTCTTCAGCAACGTCTTCTATTAGTAATGGCCTGCCTAAGGATACGCAGTCTTCGATGTGGTTTCTGGAAGAAACGTATAAAATAATATATTATTTCTTTTAAAAATATTTATAAATTAATTAATTAATTTATTTATGTATATAATGATGGTAATAAGTCCGACATAAAATTAAAAACTTTGATAATCCCACACAGATAGTATTAATTCAAAGTTTTTTCAGTAGCACCTGAAATATTTGTGATTGAGAGTGGTAACAATTAGATCGTTGAATTTCTCCATGTTTTTAATCCATATCTTCCCTTGAATCTGTGGGTCGATGAGCAACGGGAACCGAGCCGCCTTCGTCACTATAATGCCATTCTGTATGGACAACTCGTCCGTGGGCAGGCCGCACAAATTCCAGTCACCAATCTGAAAGGAGAATCATACGCTTCTCTCTCTCTATAATGAACTCTATAATGACAGCAGATTTTTTTATCGCATAAACTGACAAACATAAACGGGCCACTTGACGGAAAGTGGTCACCGTCACCTATGGACATTTGGACCTATGAACAACACCAAAGGCATCAGCAAGCCCTAATCACCGAATAATTAGAAGGAGTAACGTTAGGTAAGGTTAAGTTAGGCATGCTACCAAATCGAAATGGAGCACAAATAAAAGCAGAGAAACAACATACGGTAGCGGTATCTGTCAACTGTTCGGTAATATTCAAATTCATAGACACAGGTATTTTTCTTCGCAGCAATTCGTTCAACCAGCTGTTATTGAGATTGGAACGAAACTCCTGATTAAATGGTCCTGCGTATGATAAAAATCTGAAAACACCAAACACCTTTTCAATAGTTTCTGAGAACATTCTTCAAATGGTTTGAACATACATAAATTGGATGGACGAGGTGGCAGCAGTTGGATGCGAAGAGCTGAAGGTCGAGCTAAGAGGCGTACCTACTATCGAAGAAGACTATATTTATTAATAGATCGGAAATGACTGACGATGATTTACGACGTCAGGAATAGTACTATTATACATTATCATAAGTTATTTCCTCACGCACCCTGTAAGCAACAAAATGTCTCCGACCAGGCGCTCTATTTCGGACTTGAACAGCGCGGACTGCTCCGTCCACCGCACCCTCTCGCCGCTCAGACCATTGATAAGAGCAGTCGCAGCGTCCATTTTCTGTTGACACTTTGCGGCATCGTCCAGCACCGCTTGCTTCAACGACATTGCGTCTTCGAATTTCTTCTGTACATCTGCTAGCTCACGCTATACAAAAATTATCTTCGTCGTTATTAATGTTTTTTATTACTTATAAATAAATATTCGTTTCAATCAATATTACCTCTTTAGCTTCTAACTGGGCTTCTGCAGCCTCCAACTCCTTTTTAGCAGCTTGGTATTTGCCTTGCATCACAGCAAGGTTGGCTTTCAATGGCAACACGTCTTTATTAACTGCATAGAATTGGGCCATAGCTATTGTCCACGAGATAAGACCAGCCACATTGCCACAAGCAATTTTAGCTGCTTCAAAAGTGTATTGGCTAAAAAATGCAAATTTTATTTTAAATAGCTGACGCGTTATAATACGAAATTCAATATAAAAATCTGCGGAATTTCACCTGAAACTAAAATAAGGTTGGAGCAAATCAACCATCTCGGCGTTGATCTCATCTTTTGGATAAAACTTCAAATTGTTCAAGAATCTTGCGTCGGCCATAACCTAAAACCGACAAGTTTGTATAGAATCTTAACCTCTATAATATCAACTAGAGTAGAATTCTCATGAATCACCTTTAAAGATTCCGCCCAGGACGCCATAAGGAACTGTTTCTCTGGATCTGGCTTGATTGGATCGATTCGTTTCCTGAAGAGAAGGACCACGGCGTCCATAATGAGAGTAATGAGATAGGGCGGTTTGCCCAGTTTTCGCACCGTCGCAATATCCGCCGCGTTGATAGTCTGCATGTGCACAAATAATAGGAGATCTACAAGACAAAACTAGAAAATAAAATCTCGCTGCTGAACGCTTTATTCGTACACACTTGTGCATTTACGTACATTTGGACGTTTATATAGTTTTGTATAACAATAAAGTTGATGTACATATGTTTAGTTCTTTTTCTAATTCTTATTGTATCAGCAATATATCACGTGAAGTTCTTTTTAATCTTCAATTTTTAAAGCATTCAATGCTAATTAACAATTAACAGTTTATTTATTGTTATAGATTAAACACTTCGTGCTCACTTCAACATTACACATCCTTAATGCTAAGCACGTACCAGCAGAGCAGCCTCAGCGGCGTCCAGCGCCGGCTTGGCCGCCGCCAGTTTCTCCTCGGCGACGGCCGTCTCAGCCGCAATCACACTCACGAGCTTCACAGCGCGGTCCTTCACGGCGAGCACTTCGGCCTTCACCACTTCCGCGGCAGCTGCAGACTCCGCGACCGCTGCTAACACCTCGAGTAAAACGTTCGACGGTCAAGTAATTCGGTAAACAAAAGCAATTTGAAGACTTATATTTAACATATTAATAGATGAATGTAAATAAAATGTTTTTACATGAGATAAGACACTGTAATAATGTACAATCAAAATAAAGTCGGTACCTCTTCAGCTTTAGCAGTGGCTTCTTTGATCTCGAGCTCTTTCAGTTCCAACTCCTTTTTCAGAACATCCACGCTCTCTGCTGCTTCTACAAGTTTGTCTAAGCCGGTCGTCATCCTACAAAAATAAATATATTTTTTTATCAGAAGCTAGTCGTAAATTTATTCGAGTTTCCGCTAAGTAATATAAAGTGTATCTTGACCCCAAATTCAATAAGGTCTTAACCCTCTTATAACCCGTGACCAATAGTGGGACAATAATTGGGTTGATGAATGATAGTGTCAATAAATATAAAATATGCCAAAGCGTACAAAGAACGTTAGACAAAACTCACCGTCTCGCCATTTCAGCGATGTTCATGTGCTTCTCTTTATAAAGTACTTTGTAGCCCTCTAAGAATGACAGATACGATTTGGGCGTCACGTGAGTCTGCCGTCGGAAACGGTCGTAGTAGGTGGAGCAGGTATCAGCCACATTGTCTTGTACCATACCCATTATTTCGATCAGCTGGTGCTTCGTCTCAGCCGAGCAAACCACCTGGTGTGGGAATAAAGTCACGGTCATATCGATATACGTTAAATAGAAATTTATTGAGTGTAACTACGTTAATGATATGTTTTAATGAATTGTTATTTGGAAAAAAATAATTTACTGTCCTTAACAATTAACTCGGCCAACGAAAATTATTCGACGTGCTAATCATTATTTGTCCAATTAACTCGAGAAAACTTGATAGATTATACTTCTATAAATTTGATACTTGATTTGATTTGATTTACTTCTTTAAATTTGATTTGTCTTTGCTACTATAAGCTATTGATGATAATTTCGATACTTAATCACATGCAGTAAATGTAAATGAAAATTAAGTTAAACGTACTTGGAATTCAGATAAGAAGTGGTGCGCTACTTCAATCAGCGCCACTCGGGGCCACTTCTGGAACCAATCCATGGTGGACCCCGATATTAGTCCAGGAAACTTAAGCGCTCGGCTTCTAAACTTCTCTCCGACCTAACAAAAAAATATTGCATTACGATGGTTATTCTAAATCACAATCGCAACCAAAACATTAAAGTATTGAAAAGTCTATTACCGGAGAAAAGCAGAGCACGACATGTAAATTGGATCGGGAACGCATGATAAAGTATTCATACAAAACGTCAGGGACAGGAATCCTTCTGGGCGCATATTTTTTCATGATTGGAGTCAGCTCGTTCAAGATCTCGTCTAAAATTATAATAAAAATATTCTGTTAACAAACATCCCAGCGGAATAGTCGACACATCAACTTATGGCAGTATTATTTACCCATTTCGTCCTTAGGGAAAAGATTCGCTATTTCTCCCGAACTTAGGATATTATTCAGAAATTCCAAAAACTGCTCGTCTTTTATATCGTTGTCTGTGAATATGAACGTGATACCCTGCCCCTGGAGGCCGGCGATGCGGTACAGCACTTTTATGTCATCCATAAAGTTATTGACGTTGTACGATCTGAAATTGATTAATACCCGATGCACAACACAGAATATTCGAGAAACGAATTAAATGCTGTTTGGAATTTAACAGCTTACCTGGATAAAGTGATCTGATAAAACGCGAAATTGGCAATATATGAAGCTAGCTTTGTCAGGCTTTGCTTCCCCGAGCCGCCGACGCCCACCAGCAATGCGTTACCTCTAAACATATCAATAACATAGTATGAGATAGAGAAGATAACATTGACGATAATTTGTTTGCTACAGATTTTAATGATAACAATTTTTGTGATATGGCATCTCGTAATCACCTCGGTGTATTAATAATCCTGGAAATTATAAACAGATGCACCATAGCGTCGTGGAAGAACACCAGGTCTAAGTGTGCACCTCTGATTTGTTCATTGAAAAGATCTTGGAACTGTCCGAGCTTCATCAAGAGGAATTCCCAACTGAAAACATATAAAAGCAGTTTTATTTAATTTTACAATTACTTTTCAATTAGAATCAACTCATCTTTTTAATACTGTAAATATTTTGATACTACTTATAGCTTAAAGTACAAATTTAATTTTTAATATCTAATTCTTGTTCTATCTCTATTAAATGATTAATTCAAATTGTTGTGTTAGCATCAACACGTAGCAACAAGACGTACGATGGCAACTCCTCATAAATCTTAGGTGCATCAGTACTGAAGTCTTCATCTTCGTCCCCGGTCGGTTCGACGGGATCTCGCAAGAAGTTAACGAAAAACGTTTCTTCTTCTGGAAACTCGTTGACCACATCGGGTATCTCCTGTGCTGCTGTTTTCCAAAAATTGGCAACAAACCAATCCTTGTCGTCGAAAGTTGTAAATCTGAAATTAAAAACTACCATTGTAATATCCCTTTTTTATTGTATCTCGAATAAATGAAATCTCTGAGGTTGCTGGAAGTTTTTGATGAGAAGCTATCTATGTTAGCATTTATCATTCCACTGTTGGAATATTGGGCTTCTTTCACAATGACACGGTTAACACCATAGTCTGCCACGCTGGCCAAGTGCGGGTTGACGGACTTCACACACCTTAGAATTTTTTTTATAAATTTTATAGTGTGCAGGTTTCTTCACGATGCTTTCCTTTACCGTTATTATATCATATACTTGAACATAATATACATACATGAACATAATATATGAACATACTGGTTACCTGTCAGAAATAACACGCAGACATTCGTGGAACCACAGCTTAAGAGCTGTTTTAATACTTTGTAATTCCTCCTTCTTGATAAACAAGATTCCTTCCCAGATACGAGACAAATCTCTCAGATTAAACACGTAATGGAACTTGGCCGGGGTGGGCAACATTTTTGCCTGCAATAACGTTTTTGTGTATTGAAACAATAATAGATAACATTTATTTATTAATTTCCAAATTAATATTAGAGAAGCACGTCAAGTCTGTAGGGATCGAGATATTTGGCACTGGTTCTCTCTGTCTACTCCGTAACAGACTTGGCTTGTAGAAATAATGATAATCATTATAATACTTTTGTTTGCTGCCAAATAACACGGGTCACGGGAACTAGTCGGGGCATAAAATCCACAATTTTCTTGTCAAATCGCGTCTTACAGAAATACCCCGCACTTATTGTCTCTGAAACAAATGTTGTTTTAGTTTATAACACACTTTAGTTCATACACATAACACATGTACTTTTTTAATATATTTTATTTAATATCCATTGTCAAAATTTACCAAAGATTTTATCCATAGACACATTGCTCGGTAGCGTGCAGTTAAAGATGTTGAATTGTCGCTTCAACCTCGGGGGGATATCGTTGCGACCACCACCTGGTAATCGAGGATAGTTAATAATAAATAAAATGTCTCTATCACATATAAAAAACAATCTGATTTTTTTTTCATTATTCGCTCAGGCCACTTCAAAATAAACTTTTATCGGAATATTAAATTTTCACTCATTACTTAACACAAAAATACATATCTTACCAGGATGAATCATAGCACCAAACATTTGAATATCAGCAATTGTTATGAAATCTCCAGGTTTATCCAGCGAGTAGAATCCACCACCCTCCATCATTTGTCTCACTATCTCATTCGTAACCTAATTTGCAAGTACATATTACTATTTAATTGCCAGCTTTCTTTTATATGTAGTTTACTTTATAGGTACTTAATTTCAGCTAAATGATAAGTTTAATAATATGCAGTTTGTCGGGTATAAATAATATCAGCATTACAAATGCATACCTATATTCAGTGCGGATTCTCTATTATACAAATTCTAAATATATATATCTAAGTGCGGATTATATATTGTATATTAATCAATACATGTGTATATAGAATCCGCATTATATGTATTCCGCTATTGTAGAAAAGATACTACATACATTTATTAACAGATCAAATGTCAAAAGAAAAAAAAAACAAGTATTACAATCAGAATATTAAAAGTACGAACTGTAATCTTATAAATTTTAAATACTGTTGTACCTAATACGATCATACACAATGTGTAATAAAAAAGTGTTTTATATGTACGGTAGATGGCGCTGCACTACAATAGTACAATCTTTATGGTAGATAGAGGGAGTAGATATGCGAAAGAATTAGTTTGTGAATTGTCCGTTAGATGTCACTTGATACAAAAATTC
>DWME01005793.1:0-14435 GCA_018244795.1 Parelbella ahira ahira | reverse complement strand
GTCTTTCCATTAAGTCTGTTTAACTTCACTTTTCCGAAAGAAAGCTAGAAATTGCATTGCTCACGTCTCTTGTCCAAGCTGACCACTGAATACAGTAATACTGCACTTATCAGAGCCCATCAAGCGAAACTGTATCCGACTCGAATTCATAAGCTAATCGCTCGATAAAATAACAATCGCCGTTATTATGTAGGGGTGAACGGGGGATGCGTTTTGATACGTAATAATAATAATCATCCCCACGTGGCGCTTGCTAGGGCGCAGTTATTTGACGAGTAACTAAATTAAAATAGACAGAGCAATGATCACAGATCTTCCTTTGATCTTTTTGATAACATCATTGAAAAAGATATATCAACTGTATGCTCATCGTTGTCAGCAAATGTGTAGCCAAAATTAATTAACGCCGACTAACTTGGCGGAGAGTCTTATGAGGTATACAGTATTTTTACGTAAACATGTTAATTATTTATGCTTTTATATTATTTTTAATATCACATCACCCTAGGTCCCTTACCGGCCAAGCAAAGTGTACTGAGTCTTAAATACAAAGTATAATTGTAGAGGGTATCTAAACAAATAATTGCTTTGAGAACGTATTGCAAAACCTAAGTTCAATTATGTATGTACAGCAATAATTGCTGCAACACAGATATTACCGTTATAAATATCTCTTAAGGCGTTATAATAGTCGTAAAACTAGAGCCTTCCAGGTATAATTGCTGAGGGCTTTACTTACTGCCTCATTCAATTGTCTCTATTCTCTAGGTAGAGCCACTTCAAGTTTCACGGTCGCCGGGAAATATAAAACTATACTCAAAGTTGATTTAAACACTTCCGATTGTTTCAAACCTAACTTAATTAGAAATTAGAATGTTGTTATTAAAGTTTTTTTTCCTTAATGTATCTTAAATTATATTTAGTAAGATAAACAGAATTTGTCTCTAGATATGTCAATTCTATTCCACTCGACCACATGTCCTTAGTCCTATTCGAGATAAGGTACAAAAGTTGATGGCAGTGAGTTTTAAAAGTTACAAAAATAAGTATAAGTGAAATAATTCGTAAACTTATGCATAATTAAATTGAGAAAACAATTTTTTTTAGTACCATTATCATGATAAGAGTTATTAGTTGAAAATAAGCAATTGGTGTGGCTAATGTAACTGTGCTCTATAATGGTCTTCTGACTTGGGCCTGTGTGACTCTCAAAAATTCCTCATTTAAGTTTTGAGGCAATAATAAGGAAACAAATTTAACTATTTTAAATATACATATATGTATGTATATTGTAAGCATTTCAGTACTGTCTTATAAAAAGCACAGAAGAAAGACGAAATGTCCTGAATCAATGCAACACGTGGCAACCCCATAGATAAATCCCTCTATATTTATTTATCTGTGCGATTGTTGCTTCCTCGATTTTGTTTATGATAGCGGCCCGCCATTGTTGCTCTATACTTTATGGCATGGACGAATGAAATGAACTCATTCAGTTCATGTTGGTTCTGTGATTAGAACTTCATTGGAGTGAACGGTGAATGACTTTTAAGGCGTAAGAAATAGGGTTGATATTGAGATGTTCTTTATGTATAGACTGTGATCTTTATTGAGTTATCGGTGCTTTCTCTTCAAATAGAACAAGTCTGATGGAGCGAAGGATCTGGCAACTTGCGGTTACAGTTAGCTTTATGAGAATACGTTGAAAGTCAATAAAGCGATTCGGCTTGGGTTAGAATTCAGCGATTCAAAAATCTGACAAGAAAAGAAAAAATTTAAAAAAGTATACTATTTTAGAAGTTATAAAGTTCGATAGTTTATTAACATTTATATTTTAGTTTTGCTAAGGACAGACGGTATTGATTCTGAAACTGTACCTGTACTTGCAGAATTCGAACAATTTTAACTTAGTAGGTATAACTCCATAACGCAAGTACCTTAAGTACTTGCGTTATGGAGTTTATCATTAAAGAAACCATTACTTTTGATTTCAATGCCTGTTGGACAAAGAACTAGACCATACAAGAAAGCTAAGATATATTAAAACAGCTAATCCTAACTCCGCAACAACAATAAATAGCCAAAACACGAAATAAAATAACAAATAAACATGACAATTCACGCAGGAGCAGTCAGATTATACCAAAACTGTCTCGGGTTCCGAGAATTAACCGCTGGATTGAACCCGCGACCCGCCGCTCACGAAAATGTTATTTGTTTATGACGTAACCTGTTCATTGTAGAGACATCATGACTAATATGCTGGTTGCGTGCCGTGGAGCGGATGGTGGAGATACCTGCTCCATGTAAGCTATGTTTCTTACGAAGTTACTTATAAGCCTTGTTCCATGTCCCGTTTTGGTAAATACTAAAATATTTTGTAAATATCGCATTGTGTTTAATGTGCATCGTGGGGATGAATATAAGATTGCATTTTATTTAAATCGATTCTTAATGTTGGAGTGGGTTATTCAGTTTTATTATAAAAAAACTAAGGATAAGCTGATTTGGCATATACCTAAAGTATTCATTGAAACATTTTAAAACGTTCAGGCATCAACACCTGTTAGTCGTTACCTATTACCTCAGTGAGACGTCAGTGTATTAAATATCTCTAATAAAAATGCAAGAAGCCCTCGGACTTTTCGTAACTTTATCATTTTAATATATGAAAATGTATAAATGAGCGAGACAGAGGAAGAAATTAAAATATAATATTATTTTGTATCATAAATATAGTACTCGAATTTATTGAAGAAAGATATCGGTACGCTATACGTACCGGGCCATGCATATGTCACAGTTTGAGCCGTTGTAAAGTCACCGTAATGCCCGTAGATCATTCTTTCAACACTGCTTGCCGTCCACGTAACGTAAGTCGAGTTTTATGATACCCTATTACGAAACATTATAATAGATGACCGTAAGGCGTGTAACTGCAAAATGTGGTCAATAAAACAAATGTGGAAGCATTTACCGGCTAGAGAACTTCACACGACCATTGCGAAATGTTAAAAGCGCATGAATGTGTAGCAAGGACAGTTGGGCAACTTTTGTTTTGGTTCCCGTTTAGCGAGCTCTGTTTTAAACGCTTCATGTGACCATGCTTTAAATATTTATGTAAAAAACGCAATTGGTCAACAATAAAGACGATTTATGTGCCAATTAAACGGTGGAAATTAAACAAAACAAGCGTCAGTTACGTGCTGCAATGTCAAGACAAATTGTAACTTTTGCTTTTAATAGAACCTTGTAAGCTATGTTCAAAAGTGTCGGCCCCTATTTACCTATGTAAGGTAATACCAATCCATTATAGGTAAATGCGTTTATAATAAAGGGCCTCGCGTTGTAAGAAATGCATTAGTTTAATCGCACCCTCTCGTATCGCTACCTCGTTACGCCGCCGATAAAGAAATATAATGAAAAAAGTCTGCTTCTTCTTGGTTTGTTTGACTTAGTTTCAAGAACATAATAGCATTCACTTCCTCAAATTCGTTTTGAGATGACTCGGCATCGAGCGTGAGAAATGAAATGACGCGTTTGGGGAACTGTTCTCGCGTTATTACCAACTGTGTCGTATAGCAAAGATTAAATCTTCATTTAGATGTTTAGAAAGTATATTATATAGTTAGATGCAGTCACTTCAAAAACATGATATTTACTTTTGTAATCCTACTTCATTTTGCCCATGCCCATATCTCGCTGACTGATATTCTTCTTATCGAATGCTGTCAGTCAAATCCTTTGAAGAGCATTGCCAAGATCGCATTTAAAGCAAAAGAAAACTCGAGACGACCAGTGGTTTTGAACATGAGAATAGCTTATTCTACGATCACATCTCCATCAATGTGCCGAGCCCACAACAGATAAAACAAAACCGATACGCGATAAAAGCCTCTTTCAATGCGATCATTATTGTACCCCCGCCTTTTTAGCCGCCATTCTTCTGCGGGCCTTTGATAGACAGATCTTGGACGGTGATTACATCTGTATGAATATCGTGTGCATGAAGACTTTGTATCGTAGGAGGCCGCGTTATTTTTTTGTCATTAGGCAATAATTTTTCTCTACGAGTCATGCGACCGGTTTGTTAAGGTTTATTTATCTAAAGTGCAACGAAATGCAGTACGCGGTGGTAATCAGCGTTCCTGCAGTGCATTATGATGGTCTTGTTAGTGATGGGTGCAAAAAGTGGCATTTCTTTTCGCCTCGGAATTGTATTTACTTTGAACTCGGTACTTAGCATGACTGCTGCTACGTGGCAAAGTAAGTGTTAATAACATTAGAACTATTCGTATGGGAAATTCTGCTTCGAATAATTCTTACGTAATGTAATTTTAATAAAAAATGTGGTAAAGTATGGTCAATTATAAAATCAAATGTACGATAAACGTAGGTATCTGCGTGTATCAATTTGGTAGGAGGTAAAAATATATTTATGTTTGATAAGGCATATTGGGCCGAAGTACCATAAACATACGTCATATAATCTGAGGTACAGTGTTCAACCGCAAATCAAGACAGGTCTCCGACGATTTACGTATCGGTAGTCACACCAACAAAGATTAAATCTTTTTTCAAAGCCTCTTTTCATCGGGTTTTATAAGTGCATTAAAGAAATACACCTCAGCTCAAAGTTGCTAAAACTCACAGTAAATTAATGGTCGTTGGTTACGATCAAAATATTTATTTAGGAATTCCACCAAATAAGGAATAAGAGTGGGTTTTAATCAAATTAGGCGGGTACAAGCGAAAATTATGCAGTTGAATCTGTAGTATTTCACAACAACAAACTTAGCTTGCATAGTGATCGCTCGATACCCTTTAAAACCTATCGATGGGAAATTTATTTTCGCGGTGGTATCATAAATTTGATAGCGTCTATAAGTTTTTGTTTGTTCTTCGTTCCCCAAATCGCCGCAAAAGGGCTGCCTGGAATTTCTCTTAGTTCCCGTAGGCATGCGTGGCGGTTTCGGTGCCATTATCTCTGGACCGGTTTCTTTGGGCGAATCTGAAACAATGGCCTGCGCCTGCGCTTGCAGCGGCCATACGTGACCGCATGGTTCCGGGAGGATTCATTATTTATTATGTTGCGTTTACATGCTATTACTAAGGTATTTTCTACGTTAATACCACCATTAGTTAATGTAAATGAACGTATAGAATTTATAGATACCTCGCTAAGAATAGGCGAAACGTGCATCAAGAATTTTTTTTGTCTTTCGTTTCCTTACACGACTCACGTAATAAATATCCAGAAATGATATGATCGCTAAGAAATTAAGCGATCCAGCGTATATCAATAGAATAACGGATAAAGCAGCTATTATCAAAAGCCTAAGCAACGAAGAATTCACATGCAGTACTAATAAATAATTCCTCAGCTCAAGGCATCGGACCACGACTTAACGCAATAAATAACACGATATTATCTTTGCTCTCCGTCTTAGAACCACATGGTAAAGGTAAATATCGTAGAGGCAGTTCACACATTTCGGTCTCAGCTTTGAGTCGTCTGTCTCTTTCTCCCTTTCCTTCTCAAGTTTATGATACGGCGCCGTCAAGTTGTCAATTTTGCTTCTGTTGTAGTTAACCCTAATGGAAACTTCCTCATGCAAATATAATAGCTGCTGTTAAGGTTCAATGGGTATTTAGCATAAACAGTGCTGTAAGCTGATTGTTAATTTATCTATGTAAGCTTGAGACCACACATAATGCACTATGTGCTTTATATATATGTACATATATAAATATATTAAGATGTAACGTAGTATCGTTAGTAGCAGTTCATTCTTGAATGAGAT
Source organism: Parelbella ahira ahira (assembly GCA_018244795.1). Classification (NCBI taxonomy): domain Eukaryota; kingdom Metazoa; phylum Arthropoda; class Insecta; order Lepidoptera; family Hesperiidae; genus Parelbella; species Parelbella ahira. Next base: position 8,631 of record DWME01005793.1, on the reverse strand, counting down.
GTTTCTGAATTGTACGTAAAATAGAGCAATTTACTTGCTGTCGAGTTGCCACGAGATCGTTATTTGATTTAAAGTGTTATTATGTACATATATAAATACTTTACGAGCTTGTAGCTTTTACATGGTTACTGATTGGAAGATACATGTATAGTTGAGGAAAGTCGGGCGCGCTTTGTAACGGTGGTGGATAGATGTTTCTTAGTGGGCAACTATCAGACGCGTTGTTATAGTTAGATTAAACTTTTCCATTCCATTACACTGATTGAAAATGACGATAGGGAGCTTGCTGAAAAATCCATTTTTACCAGTCTTTGGAGTAACTTCATACTGTTAGTACGGCTGGTAGACATTGTTGTTATTATTATGTCCTATGGGGTAGACAGCATTGATATACCAAATTTCTCTATCGTTGCAGAGCTGACGGGTTTCTCTACATTTATCCCTATTTTCATAGAAGCACACCACTTTCGGAGTCTTCTAACTTCTACGCCAGCCAGTACCTGATCTTGGTATACACTATTTATTTAGAGTTTAATTATCTTTTTCGTTATATACCTATACATTCAACGAGCGAAAAATTAAAGATTAATGTTGATAATTTATAGAAAAACATAAACCCCATAAATAATTTCAACCATTAAACTTCGAAATTTAGCTATTGCTGTACAATTGTTAATCATCATAATTTTGCATAAAGGCTCATGCCGTACGTAATTATCGTCGATTTAATATCGCATTAATATGACTAATAGTCGTATTTTAGATTTTAAGTAAAAACATTAATTTATCGTAGCCTACGTTTTAACAACATTTTAAAGAGGTGTAATAAAAGAGCATCTCATCAGTTGAAGATTAATTACTTTAAAAGCTTGATTACGACGTGTGTAGGGGTATTTTATTTAATCCTCATTCGAGCAATATTTTACAAATAAAAATGTTTACTCTCTCTAAAATTAGGGTCCAATAAAGATGAAGGTTCGAATGTATATAGCAGATGCATCGTTAATTCGTTAGGTTTGAAATGATTTGTATATATGCAGATGTACCTGTTCGCCTGCGGGTAATTTTTTGGCACGATCCATATTTAATTCGGTACACCTTTTCAAACCATATGCGATTGACTCAAACATGAAATTCGAGCCAAGGTCGCGTATACTGAGGAAGTTCTAAAAATTTTTAAGATCAATTTAAAGAAGAATCTAAACTGTGAAGACGATGCTAGGTCTTAAACTAGAAAAAATAGAGGAATCGAGAACTTAAGGATTATTAAGGTACTTGTAATTAAGAAAGTAAGAAAATTACTAATAAGTTATTGCTTAGAGATCAAAACTAAAATAGTGAGTCTCGATCATTAAATCGTGGTAAAAATGAAGGGTCTCAACGGTAACTTTAGAGAATGCAAATTCGATTTACTGGATAGGCCTCAGGAACATAGCAATCAGCACAGATTCATTGTGGAAAAAAACATGTTGGAACTCAGTCTTGTGTGTGGATTAGCAAGCGGCAGATGTTCTTCAGTGAGTTAATTTCTAATGCGCATACAAATGCTTTCATCATCATTTTATATATTTATTTTGAGCAAAGCCAAAGAATTAATTGAAGATTTTGTGCGGGGCAGCTTTATATTGCATAATATTTTTTTATATGCTTAGGTTTTTACTTAATATCTAATAATAATTTGTAATACTTACGAAATCCAGTACAGTATGCTGTCAATACAGTCATTATTCAAAGCTTTTCAATAAAGGCACATTTATACCTCGCATGTAAATAGATATGTTGCACTCAGCCATAAATTAACAGAACAGCGGTTTAACAAGTACAGGCACAACGGTACCCTTTACTAAAATGTAAATTATGGAGCTATCACATTTAGAACGGTGTGCCGTGTCCTTTGCTGTCTGCGGGGTTCGCTCCACATTCATTATTATCAGCACGGCGAAAACTAGATGCGCAATTGATTTTCATGTCTTCTAATAAATGAGACGCTTTAACAGAATTTCATTTGTGAACTTCAAATGTCTTTACATTGATTAGCTGAATGTTTAGTGTACACTAATTTACAAAAAGATGTTGATCAGAAAATGGTGACATTTAGAATTATACAGATCACCCCAGTTGTTGAAAAGTTTGATTTTAATACTTGGGATATTTTTTTTAATTACAACCTATTGGCATCTGTAAAATTAGCGTGACTTACGTACCTTATACTACTTTTCTGGATCGGGCTATTCGATTTAGTTCTGCGATGGATCAAATTGTACTGAAAATTATACATATTGAATTGTGGGCGCATAGAGTTCTTTGGTCCAATACGTATCGGTGACCACTTCAAACAACTGCCTCGTAATGAGCCAAGAGCCGTCCATATAAGGTGTTCGTTTGTATTGCGCACAGTAATCGCCTTAGCCCGATATCTGAATCAGATCGCTCTGTCGCTAACGATGCTCTAAGCAACATTTGTTGCATCAATGTAAAGGTTTTTTTTGCTTGATTAGGGCTCGTTCCTGATTTGTAGTCCAGAAATATTCGTCCTGATAGGAGCTCTTTTTCTTGTAATCCCCGAATCTAACTCTTGGATTTTCTATTTTTCATATCATACATCTTACATTTATGAACGAAGAATCCACACAGAGATCTTTGTAGAAATGTTATTCGTTGTTTCCACAGTAACAAATCATATCGCAGTCCAAAGATTTGAAACAGCCATTTCCAAGTAAAAGAAACATAAAACATTTGACCGCGAACCAAGTGTCATTTTACCTTTGTTTTTACATACATGGCTTTATCATTCCTAATCTTGATGACAATATGAGTAATAGAGAACTTAAAGTTCTCTCAAAAATATTGTTGAAAGTATGTCTTGGAGAACGGGCTGATGAAGCAAACGGAAATGAGCTTTAGGTAGTGGGCATAGAAGATATCGAGGGAGAAGAGCTACAATTGTGGTTCATATGTGAAAATACACCTGCGCTCGCGCCTATCTCGATACCATGAAGCACGTCGCGAGCTTCGACCGCCCCGCTTTATCTCGCAGACGCTACATTTAATGGTGCCCCTAACTGTTAGACCACATGACTGTGCACGAAGGGGCCTAATAACTGGAGTATTGGAAACGTCTTTACCTGATTCGGATTTTCTTGTTAACGAGTGCGAAACGGAACAAGTGAAAAAATCAACGGACAGATAATTTAGTAAAACGTTGTTTTTCGTGTCTCCTAACCAATAACGCTTCGTTATAAATTATTCTATACAATTTAAACGGCGAAAATCTTTAATTACAATTTAGTTTTTATTAATGGTGATGTTTTTCATACAAACTTTTTAACGATTCAGTAATGATCGAAATAACGAAGTGGTACCAACTCTCACAAACATTCGACAATGGCAACGGTTTATTGTTACGAAATGATAAATCGATACACTTAATCACTCATTCAGAACAAGACGATATTGGTGTAGCGGCTCCGTAGTACGAGGCGTACACGTAACGCGCCCGCCACCCACCAGACGGTCGTGTACAGAAGACAGCTATTCGAAAACTTTGACGCGCTACACGAGCTATCAATCTAAATGCGGTTACAACACCACTAAATGTTAACTATCAATTATATTCGTTTAATGAAATAATAGCAGCGGAATCTCACGACTTAGCGTTATACCGCATATGACGAATACACTCATGCGCGCTCGTTAATATTGTACATTTACTCTGTCCCGAGCACGTTGCTCTTGTTCTGGAATCGTCTTGAGTTTTAAACAACTATATCCTCTTAGTGTGATTTAGTGCTTTCTGTATTATAATTTTTCTTGTCTGCTATTTAATGCTAACTGTATCATAATTTTTCTTGTCTGATTCTCCTTTTTCAATTCTTTTATAAATATCATAGTCAAAGATAACCATTTATACATATATAATATAAGATATGTAATTAATAGATGTTCTGAATTAAATTGATCAAGATCAAAACTTTTTTTAGAATATCAGATTGCGTAAATAAGATTAACAAGATAAATTTCCTGTATGTGAGCTGGACTGGTCGCAACATTTGATTGCTCTGCGTCTGCGATCTGATAAAAACTGACCGTCGTACATTTTATGCTATCAAATCATTTACGCTGCGGCTTGCTTCATTGTTTAACGTCGTCTCTATTCATAGAGTCATTAATTAAAATTTGAATAGTTTGTTGAGACAGTAAGTTATAACTGATATTTCTGGCTCTTGCGAGGGTCCATTAATCCGCGACACAAGATGTATTGTTCGCTTTTGCATCCATTATGGTACTTCTAATGAGTAGTTGTGTCTTGTTTACCTACTTTCCCTGCGCGTGTATCACGCAATACGCACAAGAAGTGGTTACCTGCAGCAGAACAATGGTGTGTTTCATTTGCAAATGTACATCGTAGGGTCGCACGCGGTACACTTTCGGTTTTATAAGATATGTCACTAGATGGTTACTGCTTATTTAATATTACGTGGTAATGCCGTAACAGCGTTTGAAGCATATTTTTATATCCTGGCAAAATATAGATTTAAGCACGCGTGATTATTATAAAAATGCTAAACACAAAACTCCCACTCGTTGGTCGAGTGGTTGCAATTGCTGATCGAGAGGTTCGGGATTCGATCTTCGGATCAGGCAGACCTATTTGTATATACTATACACATATCGTTACAGACTCTTGCATTGCACTTAAGGTGGAAGGACTATTAGCTTATTGCATCACATTTATTTTATTACTCTACACTGTTCAGATTGTATTGTATTAAGTGGGCGTGGAAATTTGATTAATGTCTTCCATTACCGACTTCAAAATAGCTTACTTCGTAAAGCTCATTGCACATCTTATTTGCTGTTTGTATAAGGTTGGATCTTGAAAATTTTGCCACAAAATTTTATGATGCCACTATTCTTGTTGGGATAAATATGATGTTGTAAATATTGCTATTTATCTAGATATCGGATGTCTTCACTATATCTTGAATAATATTGTTATTGAAGATTCATATTTTATTGGCTAGCACCTAAATCATTTATATAAACAGTGCCTGTTTCGAGGTTAAAAAGTAATATTATAAAATCTATTACTTACTGTCGGTAGCACCATCGCCGAGTCCACGCTTACGTGACCGATACGGATTGTCTGGAGCGTATCTGGCCCGCGACAAAAAACAAACTCATTTAAAATTTGGATTACAGCTCCGAGCGTGACGAAATGTCTTATACTGTTTACACAGTCCCATCGTTTATTTACGCACGATCTGTGAAAATCCGTGGACAACAAAATTTTTGGTATCCATCTATAATAGACATACAGTTTGATCATTTTTGTCTTTGATGAGTTAATAACCCATACTAGATATTAGTAATACCAATTTGATTCATTGTCAGCATTGTTGACATATTGTAAAATAATGTTAAGACATTGAGAAATTGTAAAAATGAAACGAGACGTAAATAAGACGCTGTCAAGTGAGGTTATACATGAAGACGAAGTGAACGAAGATGTTGCTGTACAGTAGGTTATGGATAGAATTACAGTCTCCATCCGGGTCGTCCGCTTTTAAAACGTTTTAATTGAAATTCTGCGGGCACGCATTGCGTTCGACTATAGTCCCTGTCGGCGATTACTCACAGTGATTTAACGAAGCGATCGGCTGTAATAACTAACAATACCAATCACTTCAGTTCAACAACTATAATTTTCAATTAACTAGACCACTTTACATCTGGAAAGAGTTATGTCGACGTGCAAAACGTTATGCGGATACAATTTAGCCATGTGTCAATAATGCAGCCGAAAAATATATCGATTTTAGTAAACCTTTCAAATCCTTAGACCGGTCTTTTGTTTTGCAATTACATTCATAGTCAATTAATATAAATATATTTAGTGTCGGTAGGGAGACTTACTTCGTGATTCTTGATTCCTCATTAGTTAACTGAAATTGATATATTCTTAATATATTTAAAATATATTTTAAAGATGTTGTGTTATGACCTAAAAATATAAGATAACATAGAAAAATATAGTAACATTGCGTGTAATAAATTTTTCTAGGAATATTAACTTTCACAAATGTATGGATGGAAATCGAAACTGCATCTGAAGAGAGGAAGTTATCTGGTGAGATGTTAACGAAACTGTGAAAAGTGTTGTCAATTAACAACGTGGAGAGAATGGAGAATGCAGTAAAGTAAAACATTGTAACTGACGAAGGGTCTAATGAATATACGGCGTGACATTTAGTAGTACTTAACGCAAGAGCCGTTAAATGAAAGCATCAAAATGCGGCTCAGTCGTTTAATATTCCAATTATGACCAGTTGCTCCTAATAAAATAGAATCATAGGTTTTGTGGCATTTGTTGTATTTGAAAATAGTCATTTCAGTTTTTTTGTGTCACTTATTTCTTATATCGCGCGATGTAAGTAATGATTATTAAGCATTTGTAATTCAGACATAATTTCTGTTTCGCCAATACAAGCGTACGCCAATTGTAAAGCTGTACGCTGACCCCTCATAAACATGGTAACATATTGTTCGGAGATCTGACTGCTCTTTCAACCTGTTATTACTGGTAATGCCTTTACATACGCTGAACGGCACGACACGCCCAGCCTTGATCGATGGACAGGGTCAACGGCTACGCAAGACCCTAAATGCTTTCGGATAATCATTAAAATTTATAATATTTCTCAACTTGTGAAACTTCAGGTTATGTCAAAGTAGATATTGGATTCTTATGTAAAATATTTTAAGCTTCCACCTACAAACATAACAACTTTATCAAAGACATCAGCTGTTGTCACATCATGTTACTTGGCTGTGACATTCTTCATAACTCCTCATCAAAATTTAACTTTTTTAGACCAAATAACTTTCTCGAGATAACAGGATATGAACGGTGTCACGACTTCCTCTAAAGGTGGTGTCGTGTCACCAGTGCAGTTATATACTTTCCGTGTGGCTTTTAGATGCTCTAGAATTAAGTTCACCGTTGACGCAACTAAATGGATGTCAATGGACCAGACGTAAATGTATTAAACTAAATTCTACCAAACTCCATAAACTAGAAGAATCGAATTTACTTTAGCAAATATTTTAATCAATGGCATCGTCCAGCTATCACCCATTTTGGACTTTAAACAGATAAGTACCAAAGTAGTTTTTTGCCTGCCGTGGATCGTTCCATTTGAAATCGATTTATTCAAAGCGGACTGTTACTAAGTAAACACTCGGTGATGAAGTCTCGAATCGATTCCGATGAATGTTTATTTAAAAAAAATTCTTCATGCTTTTTTTGGTCAAGTTCATCTAAGTACATTGATCTGGTCTTCTCGATGGATGACTCGGACGTCGAGTTATGTCAATAGCAACATAATTTCATGGGTTTAATTTATATAAACATAGTTGTTTGGATTACAAAAAGAAATGTGTCTGTGTTTGTCCAAGTTATGTTCTCAATCACTCGCACAATCGATTTGTTAGTGATATTATAATCGATACGCAACTGTCATTATGCGCCAGTTCAATTACAACGATCATGCCGTTATTTTAATTATATATACGTCGTTATACAGTCTGTACCTATGTTTGCAACAAAATGCATTGTACCTAATGTTATCGTTAAACGTTCGTAGCGAGGTTCGAATTGGTTAGAACAGTACTACAGTGTCCGACGACTGCTGGTTTCCATGATTCATTACTTATTTACGATTTATGTACATTTAAACCGGATTGATAAACTTTGGTTTCTAAAACCTTACCATTTTACTACGACATTAAGATAGGTGATTTACCGTTTTAGGGTACCTATTGACTTGTGTTTAAAATGGAATTAATTCAATGGTTACGAAATTTAATAATATTGAGCATTTTGCATTCTGTGAAACTTATTAACCGCTGCTGGATTTTATTCCGATAATCCGATATCGTAGTCGTTCAATACAAGTTAATTTGCGGTGTTATTTAGAACTTATTCATACATAGTTAATAAAAAGCTTTAATACAGCACCGGCAGGAGATTAATCGTTTGATTTGCATACGACTCGGCTATCGTATAAATATCAGTACATAATGAATTCATAAACAAGTGAGCTACGACTATTAGGACGGTCGGTCATGCTTAAAGGGCGGTATCTATCTCAAATTAGCCTTTTTTTGTATGTATTGTGTAGACATGTATTAAATTTTTTTATAGTAGTTGCGGGCCTGGACGTTAATTTAATATTAAGTATGTTTAGTGGGCATTGCAATCCATGATTGTCTATGTGAAATCCTCAATAGTACTGAAATAGCCATGCCTAGAGCTACAGATGCCCTAGGGACAAGGTTTAGACGTGTCTTGTATCAGTCTGTCTGACCATCCTCAAACCGGAACCGCCAGTGGGCCTGTTATAGTAATGCACGAGATGTTAATAATTATAATATTTATAATATTTTTAAACAATGTTTCTTTTAAAATATTGTGGGTAGGTTACTGTGATTGTTCCGAAAGCCTTTAAAGTTATGAGACGTAGATATGTATTATACATAAAATAAAATAATTTAACCGTCAAAGCGTTGGTCTAACGGTACCTTGTATTAGTTTAGCATAGAAATGAGACTGTTAAATCTTATTTACAC
>DWME01005792.1:0-14436 GCA_018244795.1 Parelbella ahira ahira | reverse complement strand
TAAATCATCATCATCACCATCGTTATCCCCGAAATGTCCACTGTTAGATATTGTATAAATACTGTCACACTAATATATTTCCGTTACGCCCTAAAAGTGTCCCGACTGCCAGTCGTCCCAAAACTTCACGTTACGCTTGGCAACATTAGTATCGACTTTTGTTATCTGGTATATCCATTTACTAAACCACGTAGCCAGCATGCAACTGCAACGTATATGTAAATAAGTGAAAACTTAATTGGAATCCCTACAAGATTTGTACTGGTATGGTTTTAACGTGAATTTAAACTGCCTCGTTAGTCGAGTGCTTGAAAGCGCGACTGCGATGAGACGTCTTGGGTTCGATTCCCGGATAAAACATTATTGGACATTTTGCTGTAGAAACTTCTAGTAGTGGCACGGAGTCTGGATGTGTGCTCAATATATGGCAATAAACCCATCAACTATACCATGGTTGGATGTAGACGTAGTCGGAGAAGTGTGGGAGTGCACTACATTCCTCTGACTTCGGGAATCATAAACATGATGTTACGTTTTTCCATGAAGTTTAAAAAAAAATATCCTTCATTTGTACCACTCTACCATCATCAATATCTTTCAGTTCATTGCTAGATATAGGCCTCCGCCGTAAGGGGCTATCACGCCCTGTCCTCCATTCTATATAATGTCTTATTCGGTAACCTCTTTTAATACAGTAATATCAAACGTAGGGAGTGTCTATAAACATAACGTTGAACATATAAGAGAATATTTTAAAATAAAAAGTGATCAAACAAAATCTTATTTAACGTAACCAAACGTAACGTAACCACACGTTTTAGATTAAATAAGTGCATTTTATATTCACGTTTGCCAGACATGGAGCCGGAAGAGAGCGTTTCGCTGTAACGCGACTGTAAATAAAGATTTTTACGGTTTCCACTGAGATGGGGGTACATCCTTATTTACGGGAACGCGTGACCGAAGCACTGCTTTTAATATAAATGTTTTAAAAAACATCTTTGAGATAAATGTTTTAAAAAAAAATTTTCAATTGTATACGCAAATGTGTACGCAATTTGGTATTCGGAATGTATTTGATGTTTTTTATTTAATTTAATTGTGATAAAATTACTGTTACATTTAAGCATTAATGGCAACATTACTCATATTCCAGCTACCAAGAAATATGTCCGCTTAGCTAACGATTGGCGTTGAATTATTCATGTGACGTACACACACCGAGACACATTGTATTCCAACACACTTAGACACATATTTGCTCAATTATTATATCTAATCTATAATAAATCATATACAAATTTATGTAACTTTACGTTATATCTTATAATATAATTCGGTACCGTCTTTTGTTACTGGCAATAATTAATAGCTGAAATTCAGGCGCTCACTTTTTCTTTGAATCGTTCCAAAACTTTGCCATGACCATTACTATCGATGTTCAAGATTTAAGACCTTCAAACTGTCAGAAACTAGGAGCGATATAATTTTATTGCCGCTCTTTTTATGGCCTGAGAATGTAATGTGAGATACGTGTGAGATGAAAGGTCGAATGTTCTGGATGGATGGAGAATGTTTAGTTAAGTGAATGGAGAAAAAGATGAAAAAAATGTAAAACTAGTACTTACGGGATGATTTATGAATGTAAAAAATTAATTAATTATGGTTTTAGTCAAAACCTTTTTACTATGTTAACAGTGCTATACAGACATGTAATCGAGTTAGTTGAAAATAAATTTAAATATTGATTCAAATTATTCCTTTAAAAAACGTAACTTCATGCCTGAAATCCCGAAGGGGTAAACAGAGAAATGCAATACACCGCACGTTTCACCTGTACGTAACAAATTATTCTTAATACTATAGTATACGCATAATATCTTCTGTGAATACATGAGAATATATGTACACTTATACATACAACTATTACTTTACATACATACATATCTTCAGGCCAAGCAATAAATGTAAATAAATAAATCAATAAATAATGAATAATAAATCAATTCAATGTAATATTATATCGAAATTTATAAAGGGAAAGAAAACTATGACGATTTATATTACACGTTTTTATTAAACAAAACTCAACAATAATTACACAAATAACGTAAAAGGAACAATGTAATGTTACAATTTAATGGACCGTGTACCTATTTATAGATGAAGTCACTGCTACATCGTAAGCGAGTAAGGATAAGCGAGAAAAAATTTAAATTACATTGCACAAAATGTGCATATCTAAAAGAAATCACATCGCTGAAATACAAAAATGTATACGACATTGGTGTAAATACCAATGTATTTGTTAAAAGCATATGTATCGCCTCTCGTTTCTCGCTTATGATAGAACAGATACCTAAACGTACAGCAGGTGCCTACCACGATTTCCTTGTAATAATGGATATAAAACCACCATATTGAAAAGCTATTAAGTTTGTAGGTTACATTTAATCAATTGTTACGTGTTATTGAAGTACATTGCGTACATAATGCACATAGAACGTGTTTTAGTTCTAATAAAAGACGCAATGTAACATCGTACGGTTTACACACAGATAAACGTTAATAGAATCACTTATGGAGTGACTTTTGATTGTAAACACCAGTCAGATATCGTACGTCATCGAAACAATTTCAACAAATCGTAAGATGAAAAATATAAACGAGATCGAACTGGCTTTGTTAATTAAATGCGGTATTCCCATCTGTCTGTCACGAAAGGTGTTTTATAAACAAACAGTATTTTATTAGTATAAAACTGAAGCGGAAATGCATTATATCGATATCAAATCCAAACTTATTGTGAATAGTCGCCAATGATTATGTTAGTAAAATTTGTATAATTAAAATATCACAATATATATTAACGAACACTACTGACGATGGTTAAAGTAACGACAGATTTGTTTTTAGCGAAGCGCAAAAAATTATATACGTAGTATGTGTCAAATAGAAAAAGTTAAAATTTAATGCGTGTAAGTACGTATTACAAGGTCCGATATATCTATACAAAATTGAATAAACATTAATTAATTATCATAAAAAAGAAATTATTAACAAACAGTCAGACGACAGAAATAAAAAAAAACAGCCAATATCGATTCTGAATTTGCACTTTTTCATATCGATTTAGACATAATTATTATTTAATTCGTTTTTCGATTATTTTTAATTTAGACGCTTAGTATGTTGCTCCCGCACAATTAAATCTCAGTATCGATTTATGTGAGACATTATGAAACGTCATATAATCGATTCGATTTGACAACGAAATCTATAGTGCGTAGATTTAGTTTAGTTTCAGAAATAAATTTAGCATTTTTAAACAAACATGGCTATCTTAAAATTACGCTTATTAAGAAAATAGGAGCTATTCCACTCTTTAATCTTCTGTTCCAGTAATCCATTGAAGGTATTTGAAGGATCTGGACTGGATGGGAGTGGCCCTGGATTCCGTTGACCAATTCGGACGCGGTTGTTGGTAGACTGCCGGTTGCTCTCTGCAATGGTATTACGATATGCATTTAAAATGTTTTACAGAAATGAAATTATCACAGCTGACATTCCAATAAATTGTACTATAGTTAATTGAAAAACAAACGGCTTAGCCGCGATGCAAAATAAATAACAATGAATTATGTATCATAGTTAATCTTACGCCTTTGTAAAATATTGTATTTTAAATTGTTATATATGTATTAAAAGTAATCGGGTGATAATAAACAGGTGTAATATTAAATATTATCAAACATTTTCACATGAATTTAAAATAGACGTGTATTATGCATGGCATAATTAAATTGCAGCGTGAAAATTAATGAATAACTTAATAACTCTCAAACATTAGAATATTTAATATATATTAAACACATTTTGTGACAAAGTTTATCTCACAGAATTAGGACATTTAATGCAGCAGCGAACTAACACTCTATTTTAATTTGTAATTATTGAGAACCTATGTAGTAGAGTACTCCATTAATTCTTGGCTTTACAACGGATATGAAGATGAACGGAAACATAAAACTGTCACAAGATAGTCTTAATTATTTATTTAGTCTATATATTTTTTGTAAAATATTCATTGCAATGTTTTCTGTGAAATGAATCCTCACTCACCGATTATCAGCTGCAGCACGAGCGTGATAAGCAGGCACAGTTGGGTTGTGGTAGGTCTGTGCCTGGAGGTTGGGGTTCAAGGTGTAAGTCTGCACAGGAGGGTGCTCTGATGGAATTGGCGACTGGTAACTGTTAGGATTGTACCTATCGACGGACACTCCGCGGGTCCTTTCTGGTATCGGGGAATCTAGACTGCTTTTTACGTATGAACTTTGAGGCCTTCCCCGACCTAAAGTGCTGGTCTTCGGCCATTCCTTTGATCCTACATACTCAGCTTCGAAACTCCTCTCCCGCCACGAACGCGGCTTCAACGTCTGACTCCAAGTCGGTGTTGGGGTATAGTCTGTCTTAATATACTTGGGGTCCTCTTCCCAAGGCGGTCGCACTGATGTTTGCTCAGTTTGAATAGTTGTTTGAGAGGTCTTTTCTGTAAATTCCCTAAGCTCTTTCCGCCATTCCGGTTCCACGGTCTCTACGGGATCGTTATTGTCATAATAGTATTTCGGTGACGGATCGGGCTGATGTTGGTATTTCGATTCAGTCGGAATATAAGTAGACTCTGGCACTGAGATGTAACGTCTTTCATATTCGCTGTAATATGTTTTGCGACCAGGTAGCTTAGGAGGTTCGACATTCGACACAGGCTTAACAAATGATTGATTGGGCGCAGGAGGTATGTAAGAGGTAGGCGTTGGCTTTGTAAATTTATTTACCGGCGGCGTTGGTTTCCAGCCTGGCTTAGAACTAGCATTTGGTGGAGTGAAGGTAGCTGTTGGAGGTGGTGCTTGGTAATAATTTTGATTTACTGTATCCGCAACATAAGTTGAATCTTGTTCCCATGGAGGTGGAACATATGAAGAAGAGTATTGCTGTGTAGATGTTTGGTAGGTTTCAGTAGAATCTTTCTTTAAGTAAGAATTTTGATTATCAACACTACTTGACCAGTTGGTGGGCTTCGGAGAATAACCTGGGTACAAATTTTGGGAATAGTTAGTCGTGGTCTGGTATGTATCCTTTATGACGTCTGTATAAGAAGATTGGAGTGTTGGTTGAGGCTGATACTGGGCCTGGGATGTCTGATAATGTGGTTGTGGTTGGCTTTGATATTGTGGTTGTGGTTGGCTTTGATACTGTGGTTGTGATTGGCTTTGGTATAGTGGTTGTGGCTGACTTTGATACTGTGGCTGTGGTTGGCTTTGATACTGTTGTGGCTGGACCTGAGCTTGAGGTTGGTTCCACTGCTGACTCGGAGTGGTTATAATTGTGGGTGTGACGTTATTGTACGTTACGTTTTCTTTCTTAGTCTGTTGATACCACTGTTGGTTTTTAGTGATTGTACTAGGCTTAACATTACTAACGGTGAGCACTTCCGATTGAGGTTCTTGCGACCATTGCCTCTCTTCTGTTTGATTACTTTGAAAATTTGTTTGATAGATGTCAGTAGGAGGAATTTGACGCTCCACACTAAGCCTTTCTAGTAATAAGCTATGACGTCTTTCAGTCTGTTCCGGAGGATAGACCGGTTGGTAAGGTCTAGAAGGTTGGGGAGAAATTGATACTGCATCTCTATTAGGCGCGAAATAGCTTTTAACAGTTGGAATACTTGGTTGTATCATCTGTTCATAAGCTTGATCTAAGGTTTTTGTTGTACGATTGACTGTAACGATATTTTCAATTCTGTTGTATTCTGTTTGTGTACTTGCACCTAAAGGTTTGTCAGTGGTAGTTGTAATTATTTCAGTGTTTTGGGTGTGCGTCTTGGTAAATAAGTCATTGCCTAATCCTATTGGTTTTATCTCTATATCTATAACTTTTTCTAATGGTATAGATGGCTCTCTTAATGGCTGTTTTTGCTCAGATAGTACTGGCTGTACATTTTCGGTCTTTGTAATATCTTCTTTTTGTATTTCATTGCCTGTTTGTGCTGTTTCTTTCGTCTCTATAATAACTTTTATTGGAATTTCTTCGGACTTAACTTCTGTTTTTTCAACTGTTTTAAGTTCATCGTCATCTTTCTTGTCGTTTTTATCTTCTATATCTGTTTCTTTCACTGGTTCCGAAACTGTCTGTTGTTGCTTTTCTTCACTTTCTTCGGCTTCCTCATATTCTTCTTCTTCTTCAATTTCCTCCTCTTCCTGTTCTTTAGTATTCTCATCTTCTTTCACAGATTTAGGTTCTTCAACGTGTTCTTCTGTTACCTCTTCTTCGATTTCTTCTTCGTCTTCGTTTTCTTCATCTTTCACCTTAGTTTCACGTTCTTTGCTAATGATTTCAGTCTTTATTTCTTCTTTTTCGACTTCTTCCTCTTCATCAACTTGTTTTTCTTCCATTTGTATCTCATTTGCTGCTTGAACATTATATTCCTTCTCAATTTCTTGTTTTTCTACAGATTCCTGACGCATGGTTTGTTTTTTAACGTTATCTTCCTCTAACTCTTCTTCCTCTTCTTCCTCCTCTATAACTTCTTCTTCCTCATCTGATTGCACTGGTACAACCTGTTTTGTCGTTGTAACCTCTTTTTGTTCTACATTTTTTATTACTATGTCTTCTTGTCCATTTTCTTTAGTTTCTTCTTGTGTAGGCTTTTTAACATCTTCGGTTTCAAGATTTCTTTCTTGTACAACATTGTTCTCACTGGCAACGATCTTAACATTATCTGTAAATATTCGGTCTTGCATTTGCATATCGCCATCACCAGTCTCTTCAACTTCTTCTTCCTCTTCTTCAACTTCTATGACTGCATCAGCTTCTTCTTTTGACAAAGTTCGTTTCTCGATCTTTGTTGAAATGTCTGTTTTTCCATCGACAGTAGTTTTCGTTGTTGTAGTTTTTGTCTCCTCTACCGTGCCGTCGGGTAGAATTTTATTTTCAATTTCCACTTTCGTTTCAGTTTTTGCCGCTGATTTTTTTACTGGTATTTTTACCGTAATGGCTGCTTCAACATTGGCATCGCCATTTTGATTTTCAGTCACATTTACTTGTTTCTGAACTATTTTTACTTCTTTCTGAAATAAAACAATAAAATAAGGTTATATTTTCGGTACTAAAATATAACAACCAAAAACATTAAAAGATTAAAATCTTAATGCAGTTTTAGTTACAATTTATCAGGAAAGTATGTTAGAAAATTACATATATAAACTCACGATAATTATTAGTGTATTTTCTATACTTCTCTAATGTTGTACAGTAAGTATGTGTAACAGACAACGTAAACACACATATAGACATAAATATAGTAAGTATACAGTAATTTTAAATCAACCTGATCATCGTTTGTCGCCATAGTATCTTCCAAAGGCTTTATAATTTCAATCGGAACACATTTATCGTCTGTTACTGGTTTTTCCAAAACCTGCAAGCCTATACTTTTTTCATTTTCGAGTTGTAAATTGCCTTGAGGACTTTCATAATTTTCCTTATTGAACTCTATATCGCCCAGGGCTTTTGAGCCTTGCGGAGTAACTTGGAAATATTCTGCTTCGTAGCTCTTTTCAGGAAGCAAAGGTGTAACATTATCATTACTACCGTAACTTGTTTTATTATCATAAACACTGATTGGGATTTTATTGTATTCATACATTGAGGCGGGTCTGGCGTTGTTTATATAGTTACTATGGTTTACGGGTGAATAAATATCTGCGTTGTTATTATAATTGAATGGTCTATATAGATCAGAATCAGAAGGTTTGAACGATGTGGTCACTGGGGGCGCTGGTACGACTTTTCTTGTAATCGGTTCTCTCGGTGGATCTGGGTTGCTTCTCGTTCGCAGCAACGATTTAGGGTTCGACGGTAAGTTAAAAGTCGGAAAAACTTGAACAGGTAAACAGTTAAAATTAGGTATAGCTACGTTTGAAGAAATTGGCGGAGACTTTATACTTTGAACCGATGCTTCAGGAACTCCTTGATTCATTGCATTTCTCATTAACCGTTTCGCCATACGCTCAGATTTAATCTCAGAGAGGTTCAGCCCCCCCGGGGTATACGTGAACGGCTTACGTTCTCTACTCATGGCACCGTGCAATGCTGACGGAGGATTCATTTTGCTGAAATAATTTGGTCTAAATTATCACATGTAGTTATAAAGCTTCTATTACATACGATTTACGAGCGATATGAAAATATTTTTAAAACGCCTAAAGCTCGGATTCGATTTGGCAAATTGACAACAACAGTAAAAAATAGATGCGAGATACTCACGACGGCTGATGTTGGCGATAGATTACAATATTAACTTCCTCTTACCAATAGCTAATCAATGAATATCGAACTTATAAAGCTAGCACTTTAACACATGTAGGAACTTGGACACCACTTTATCGATTTTCACATCACTCATCTGCTTGCGGCATGGATTGCTTATTTTTGTGATGGAACATGCAGATTATCCGGTCGCAGCGGTTAAATATAGCCCGGGATAGTAAATGAGCCGGTACATTTGAACTCGAGCGGTTGCGCGCGGTCGGCGCGTACGCCGCCTGCCACCTACTGATGTCTGCTCACTGCCGCCATGTATTTTGGTCGCGACCCCAATATTAACGGGCGCCTCGTCTACAATTTGTCTTAGCTGAATCGTCACAATAACACCATGCATTTCCGACAACCTAATAATTATATTGCAAAGTAATCTCAAACTATTATTGTCTCCATTACATGGTAATAAATCCGTTGGTGTGCATCTGCAAATCATATGCTAATATATTTTGGGCCATCAGTTTAGCAGTCTCCAACTCTCCAATACAATGAGCTATGATAATTCACTCAATCTGGCTATCAAATCTTCATTTGTGGAACTCCTTTTGTTACGGCTTTGTTCTTTTTATTATACCAGTTTTGTTATATGTTATATATAAAAATAAAGATTTAAACGCTTTCTTAAATTTACATTTAGCGAACTAAATGATCAAAAATTTAGGACATAAAAAAGATATTATAAATTTTATGCATTAAAACTTGTACCAATTTAATCTTATTTTTTGAAACTTCTACAACAATTCTCCCTTAAATTTATACAAGAGAATTCTATGACATAAGATCTTTAAAAAAGATTTTATGTAGGTAACATATATATACAATTTAGTAGTTACTAAATAGAAATTCCTTTCGTAACAAATATTTATATTCGTATCAATATTACCTAATATTATTTCACTAATACCGTTGACTTCACATTAAAAATATCTGCTTTGATACCTTATTTTTTTAATAATATTCGTATGTAGCGTTATTTATATTTCAAGACGCTTCTGCTCGAGATTAAAGTATGAGTATACACCAATAACATAAGCAATGACCGGAAGTAAACTTTAAACGTTCATAAAACACCTTGGATTTTCTTGATTTTTTTTTTATTTATTGGTTCGAGCTGTGTTCGGCCATTACATTGAATATACACCATTCATATTATTATGGTATTTTGCATGTCTAAGACACTCACATCAGCCCCTTGGCAGCTGTCAACATCTCGTGCGTTGAGCGGAGCGTAAATAATGTAGTGCACGCATTATCCGAGCGGGAAGTGGAAAATTTTTTTTAGGTGTATAGTCCCTTTAATATGGATATGTAATAACATTTCTTTATAACGTGTTATTCCTTCTGTAATAATAATAAACCGTGAGAACAATTGCATATATAATAAGAACTTTGTAATAAAATATGTGGAATTAACGATAGATTAAAATTGTAGGTACTTTTTTTAACCTACGAGTTATAGTTGATGTATTGTAAATAAAACTGCATTAATTTTTCTGACTAAATAAACTATTTTTTTTTATTTCTCCATCCCTACCTTCACTTCTGTCTTCACGGATTCTCCTTTGGTCGCCATCCTGAAAAAAACAACGAAAACGATTGTGAGAAATTCGATATAGAGAGTGAAATTTATATGCTAAAAACAAATACAGTTAAAACAATTTATACTATATATTATAGTACCAAGTTTCCAAGTTACTCAATACGAGTATAATGTCAGACTAACGCCTCAAACTTAATAATGATAAAAGAATGATTGTATTAGACTTTTAATATTCTATGATAATTCAGTCGTTAATTCCAACATTTGTTCCAAATTCGAATTATTCATCGTCCTTATTGGAACCATCCATCGTTCCACTATTGGACACGGGTCCCCACTCAGAATGAGAAGGGTTAAGGCCATAATTTTGAGCCAGTCTTACTTAGAGGCATGAGCCTCTATATGAATATATATTGTATTTTCCAAAACTATTTATATATAAAAAGCTTACTATTCGAAACCTGTCGATTGACCACGAATACATTTTGTAAACGGTTACTTTCTTGACACACACACACGCGCAGACCCACACACACGTATAGGTAGATATATGCAATTAGCGCGCTCACCAAATCATAATTTAGACATAATACAGTCCTTTGATTAACAATTCCATTCACAGATTAACATCATTAGCCAACTTCATTAATAAACAAGTTATGACTCTGTTTGACTATGAGCTTATGAACTATGCCGCATGAAAACGATGGAATCAGACAGTAAGACCATTAGCCCAATATTTGAAGCTCATTAGAATTTCACTCTTCACGTCGTAACCATCATCAGAATTATTAGCAACGGTTTTTATCGTTTCACTGCTAAACACGGGTCCCGTCTCTTTGAGTAAGATAGCTAGGCTAGCTAGGCTTAGCTAGGCTAAGTGTGGTTGGACATATTTTACACGTGCACGTGCAATTTAAAATTAACAGCAGAATAATAGTATAAGGATTGTTACAATGACTGAACTTAACATCACGCCTGTCATCCCCGAAGAGGTAGGCAGAGGAGTGTAGTACACTCCCACGTTTCACCACGTTACAACTGACGTACAATAATTGAACAAGAAATAAATTAATTTTCAGCTGCCATTAGTAGTGGTTTATGTGTTGTGTATATGTGATTACTAAAGACGCGTGTTTGTGTATGTGTGTGTGGGTGTGGGTGTTTGTGTGTATGTGTGCGTGTGTAAAGTATATACGCATAAATAAGCGGATGCATGTTTAGACAGCGCCGGCGTGCGTGTGCAGAAGATTAATTAGTGAATTAGTCAATTATTTTTCCAATTTAATCCGTTAGTCGCCACCGTTGCAACACATAGATCGAAGTAATAATAACAATCATGTCAATATGTCAATTTTGATGAGATTTGATATCCGCCAGCTCGTTATTGTCATTTCTAGCAAACTATATGAATTAGTGTTGATTATACGAATGCCATTTAATCTATCTACCGTTTAGAACAAATGTTTAACCAATTGGTTATATTCCTAATCAAAAATTTAATTAGAACAAATGTTTAACCAATTGGTTATATTCCTAATCGAAAATCAAATCAGTACGTAGAATATTCTCGACTAATCATCATATTGTATGTGTAATATATATATATATATATATATGTTCATTACCTATGGTACCAATCCAATGGAATTAATTATATGAGAATCGAAATTGGAATATCCATAAAAATATGGTTCAATTATAGCCATAATTTGTGTAATTAAAATTATATGCGTAACCCTATATTACACTTAAATTCCTTTTCAAATCTAAATTTATTTAGGGATCTTTACAATTTTGTATGTGACGACTCTTTGTCGATTACACTTAATTCTAGTACATTTCAATTCTACATTTAACTGTCATCTCATGTACTACACACATCGTTTTTAAATTCTTTTGTAAGTCTCTTACTAATCTCCCATTTTAAAAAAAATCTTTAAATTTCGCAAATCACAAACCATTGTTACCATTACACGTTTATAGCAATATTTTCATAATCACGATTTTTTTTAAATACATTAAACAAGTCTGTAACTAGGGCAGCTATGCTGATAATAAAAATAAAAAGCGTAAAGAGATCGATGACGTCGTGTTAACATGAATAACACGAAACAGGTGTATTATAGAAAACATAAACTAATTATTAATGGATAACTTTTTCCATAAAATAGTTCCTGTATTATTTCAAAAGTCGAATCGAATAGATTTTTGAACTGAAATATAACACCAACCGGGTTCAACGTTACAATAATGTTTTCTGAAACGTGTAAAGCTTACGAAATTCATATTTATGAAGAACAAAAAGCTCTCTAACTATACTAAATAACTATTATTATATCTTTATATATGTGTCAATATTTCTAGAAAAATGCAAACAAAACATTACAGCGCAATTAATATTTTATGTGTGTAAGTAACAAGTGTACTCTATGAATAGAATAGTACAGTAAATAACATTTTGCACTTATATACTCCATATATAATATCAAACACTAATATTCATATATTGAGTACAATATTCCATTTGTTTCAGAAACATCAATCAACGCCACTGCAACGCTTTCAAAGAGCCACGATCCATCGGAAATACGTTAAACCGGCACTGCTAATAGAACTCCCCTGGTAATAGAACTGTTATGCATTAAACTAGGTCGTAGTACTAATATCACACACATGATAGAAAGGCAACATAATACATTAAACCAGCAGTATTGTAAATACGTCTACCTACGCTATACATCTTATTATATTTATTTATACTTTGATTCTGAAATAACTTTAAAATTTACCTCACCTAACGTAACCTAACCTAACCTCTCCTACTCCAACCTAACTTAACCTAACCTAACCTCACCAAACTAACCTCACCTAACCATGCCACACCTATACTAACCTCACCGCACTAACTACAGGTCTCCTTCAATAAATGCAATATGGTTGCAGTTTAACATTATTTAAGAATTACTGACACATTAAATATTATTTTAAACACTTCCAACATTAATAATAAAATATGGAATGAGCTTCCTTCTAAGGTACTCCCGACACCCCCGTCACCATCGCCATGCATTGTACATGTTTAACATTAGAAATCTTAACAAAATAGTATTAAAAATCAGCAAACAATTGATAAAATACATCTACGCCCGTTTACATTAACTACGACTGTACAATTACATTGTACTGTACAATGCGATTGTGACATTTGATGTACAATATGTTTGTAAACTGGATTTATTCGCAAATCAGCAAAACAAACAACAATTTGCCATGCAAATTTACATTTCGCGTTATATTTTGGTCGGATAATACATTCATGCATTTGAATGCAAATTATTTTCGTATTGCTGTCTGTACTTTTCTATTGAGCTGTAATGTATTAAAATTGACTTTTCACTATTGTCAAATCTACTCGTCCAAAATAAAAAAACGATTGCTTATGAAGATCTAGTTCCCTAAGATCGTGTTTGGTGGCGTGCTGTTGAAGAGGCCTATGTTAAACAATAGACGAAAGCGAGCTGACGTTATGATAGCCAATTATACGATTAACGTTCATATTTAATAATCGCTTGAAACACGTTTTATATAAAAATCGTGTTTTAAGTAACGTATCATAATCTGTTTAAAATATTTAATGCACGACTTCAGTAACAGAAGCAGAGAGTTACGAGAAGAGAGAGGGAAATAAGGGATTATACTGCGGTGGCGACTGGCAGGACAAACGAGAATCTCTTTAACAAATACAACAAAACTATTTATTATTCATTTGACGCAACTTTTTTTGAATTTTAGAATTATGACGCCACAAAAAGTTCAAATATTTTAGTAACATCTTTCTACGATAATAGCCTCACCACGTACTCCATCGTAGGACTACGTAACTACTGAAATATGGAAGTGTACTACACTCGTATGCCTACTCCTTCGGGGACTATAGGCGTGAAGTTACGTTCCGCAGAACTACGAAAAAATCAGGCGTCATAGAAGATATTTTTAAAAACAAAGTATTATTCAGATCTTATAAGAAATTCGTGAAATAAGCATGATTCCACGGCACTCGTAACATAATTAGTAAAAGTGGGAATACTATACTCTTAAGCCTATCCGATCTTAGAAGTACAGGCGTAATGTTGTGTATTTTAAATACACGACGATAACATTTATATAACTAACATTTCTAGACCTGTAAACACGAATCAATGCTAATTTCACGGTTGTACAGTCACCTAACATGTCATTTCCGAGCTACCAGTGACAGGTAAATCGATTGATGTGTGACTGCAGATCATATCATCATACACTTACTTGAACCGGAACTGCGAATCGGTTTACAGATCAGCTCAATCCCTTAAACTATGCACTGACCTCTAACTTTACTTTTATTTACAGCCACAACTAACGAGTTCATCACAAATAATAATACGGACTTCTTTAAAAAAGGCGTGAAAAGAGATCTGCCATTTTTTCAACACATAGATAGTTTTTCTGGTTTTATACAAGTCCATAGGCGACGG
>DWME01005791.1:0-14436 GCA_018244795.1 Parelbella ahira ahira | reverse complement strand
AGACAGGGCGCGATGGCGCTCATTGGGGGAGGCCTATGTCCAGCAGTGGACTGAAATAGGCTGATGATGATGATGATAGTTGTCTGTATTTTCCATCAATATTTCAAGGTATCAACGGATAACTGATGAAATGTGGGAGTGTATTACACTCCTCTGTCTACCCCTTTGGGGATAATAGGCGTTATGTTATGTTTCTTTTATGTTGCGTCTATCACGTCAGACGCCTGTGGGATGAGTAAAATAGACAGAGTGCCAAATACTTCTATCCTTACTGACTTGGCGTATTCCTGGTATTCCTATATTAAACACTTTTTCCATACACGCAAGCCGGTTTTGTAATTACAACATTATAAATATTGATGAGGTGAACATTTTTATAAACGTTTTGCTTGCTTCATCATCATCATCATCAGCCTATCTCAGTTCATTGCTGGACATAGGCCTCCCTCAAGGAGCGCCATCGCTTTGGTTGTTTGCTGTCATGCTAATATCATAAACTCTTTTTGCCTTTCCCGATACGCACACTACGATTATCTCTGCTTTCCAATGTTGAAATGAATTTTACATGTATTGTAAACTGGTGAATGCAGCGGTCAGGCCCTTCTCAGACAGAGTTTCTCAGACGAAACTAATTGCTACCTTCAATTGTTGTTTCGATCCGAGTATTACATCTTAATGGTCTGCTCACTTTATTGCGCGATAGCTTTAATACGTCTTTTATGAATCTAAATCAACACGGTTTGCTAATTATAACGCAAAAGCATCCAAATATTATAACTATACATACACACACATATGTATATGTAAACGGTTCGTTCGAATCGCTGTCTATTTTTACCGTGAGGCATTTGTTATTATAACAATTTTTGTTGCCGTCTAAAGAGCACGCTTGCCGGTTCAAATGTATATTGGAAGCGATCATCACAGCCCTGAGATTGAGTGAGGTGTTTCTGACCAACTTTGAATAGGACGTGTACTAACTGGTCCTAACTGTACTGCTGATATACGAGTATAGTAAAAGAACGGATGATAGCAACAGTATTATTTCTGCAGTGTACTATCAAGAAGTACAAACTTAATAGACTTATTAAAAACTTATAGTTATGTATTAATAGAACAAAGTGACGTAGCCGTTTAATGGAATTGAGGTCTAAGAAATCATGTCTGGTAATATACCGCGAAAATCCTTCAAGGTTGGTTGCAGTCAACTATTAGCTTACTCGTTTGGTACTTTTTCCATTTAAAAAAATTCTGGCGGCCAGTTATTTGTTTTGGGGTTTGCTAATGATCGCTACTGAGTCAGAACGGTAAATTTCCTTTATATTATTCAATAACGACATCTCGGCCAAACGCAAAAGTAAACGCGCCAATTGTCACGTAACTATCATTAAAAAAGTAAAACTTTTTGTATGGTTGTCCAGCTTACTATAACTTATGTTCAGTAATGTACATTTCTGGTGTACCTATATATATAATATTGTTGATTTTTTTAACACCGTCTTGACTTGTATCAGGGGACATTACTACGGCTAAGAGAAGAAACAAAATATTGTACATTATTGGCACAAGGTTCCATACTGTTTGCTTTAACATCTATTGAATGCGTCGTGAATCGTCTCGAGCCTGAATGACCTGTATTATATCGAGTGCAAATAGAATGTATAATATATGTATATGTCGAGTGCAAACAAGGTGCCTATATAATATACATAACAATATCGAGTGCAAATAGAATGTATGATGAATGTCAGAAGTGTATTGTACCTATTGTGTGTGTTATTTTCAGTTATATTTTCGGAGAATTAGTTGTTTTTAAATTTAACATCCGTCTCAAGTCCCTTTGATACATATCCGTTAGAGACATTTTAACAACCAGGTGCAGGTCGTATTGATCACCCTTCAGACGAGCTCTTAACCCGGAGATTTTGGGTTAAATTCCATTCCAGGTCGAACATTTGTGTGATGAGCACGAGTGTTTGGTCTGTGTCTTGGTGTAGAACTATATAAGTTTATATTATACGTAATAGAAAATATGCCAAATACATATTGCATGTTTATCACCTGTCTGGTTACCAGAGCACAGCCTATAACCGGCTTAGGCAACAGATGGGCGTATCAGTGGTAACAGGATTTATCATATTACGGCTGTCTTTGGAAGGGGGGTGAAGCGGAGGAGGGGGACGCGGAACTTGTAGTTTCTTTCAAGAACAAACCCTTCTCTGTGTTCCGGCAGTGCGTCAGAACGAAGTTTTTCCCATGATACCTACACATTAATTGATTTTTCTTACGAGTGATAAATGCAAAATTGTGATGTAATACCACGATTTACAAAAATTACTTACACACCTGCGAATACAAGCCGCTGAATATCAATGCTACCGCTTTTAGTTCAAAATGAAAATTTCAAGATATTTCGCGAAACTGATGATGACGAATGAGTGACGTTTTTCTGTATAAAGATACTGTAATAGTTATAGCAATATATTAATGACATATAATAAATTTGTTATTTTTCTTCATTTTTATTTTCTTGACGTTTCTTTTTTTATTAACATTAATATTCTTTTTACCTTTTAAAAATAGTTATGATACCAAATGATTATCTTCAGGAAGTTCTTGTCGGTTTTATTTATTTACACTCCATTGTTTTACACAATGGGCGGACTTAATGCCTATCGGAAATTTTTATTATTCAACCTTTCGCGAAGGTGAGAATTTACGGACGATATCAAAACATTAAAAACAAACTCTATGAAAATACATTATCACGCCTGAATTTGTCCTAAGTGGTAGACACAGGAGTGCAGTACATAAATATTTCACCAGCAATGTCATTCGATCCATGTAATAGGGGTGGGTCTATTGCCATAAACTGTGTACGTATCCAGACCTTGTTGGTGCTACTGGGAATTTCGAATTAGTAAAACCTATACCATTTAGGCATGTAGATATACACATATTTACTTATATTATAAATAATTCACATTTTTCAATATGAGACGAATGTTAACACGACATTTAATAGTACCTAGTCATGAACAAAATTTTCAAAGGAGCTTTTTCAGGGCGCCGTCGTAAGTACCTTTAAGAACAGGTGCTCTATCGTGTTTCCAATTTTAAAATGTAAAATAAAAATTAATAATTATTAAAATACTTGTGATGTTTTTGCACGAAACCGTAATATAAGGTATTGTAAAAGATAAATACTGTTGTTAATGTCCATAGACAAGCATACGCGCATAGGTACATTCATTCACACACACACACCCACACGCCGACGGTTACGCAAGCTATAAAATGATTAACGGCTGGCCCCAAAGGTTATTAAAACTACTTTTAAGGCATAAATATGTATAAATATTCAGTTTTATTAGTACTGTGATATGTATTAAAAATTCGAAAATGGACATCAATTTAAATGGAAAAATTTTTCCTTAGTTCATTTAATTCATTAAACGCTGTTTTCTAAACGAAACTGGAAGCGTTAAGTTTATGTAAGTCAATGCGTATTTATTGCACAGATAATTGACCTGTATATTTGTAAATCTGGCAGAAGTTAGGTTCCCTCAATATATGTCATATGACATAAAAGAATATAAATGTTTAATATCATTGACTGCCCCCTTGGTCTAGTGGTTGCAAACGCGATTGCTGAGCAAAAGCACCTGAGTTCCGTCCTCAGGTCTTGGGGTTAACTTACAATTGCTATTGCTAGACAACGATAGCGTACGGAATCTGTCCCCAATATATGTCAAGGTAACTAGTGAAAAGTGGGAGTTCACTCCTCTGCCTACCTCATCGCGAAATATAGGCGAGATATATTATATAATGTTCAAGCCTAGTAACTCGGAAATTGAAAATGGTGAATGACATTCTAACCTACCATTTCACATGTGGGTTACTCTATCGACGCCATGTTATTTGGCCTAGATTTTTGTTATTGTACATCATAACACATCTTATTATAGCATTGTTAAACAGGGAAAGTTTATTCATGTAATTTTCAACATTACAAACACCGGTCTTATCAATTTGAAAGAGAAACCTAATTATAATAATTAAACCAACATTATATTACAAAACTACCTTCGCGTTGTGTTTTATATTAGTGTTACTAAATAAAAAGTTGGTCAGTACTGTTTATTGTTATGAGAACATACTGTAGGTATAATATTGTTAGGTGAAAATGAATTATAAATATTACTAATGTGAGCATTGTACAACAAATTGTGTAAGTTAGAATAGGTACTCTAAAAGAGGGTAGTTTAACAAATCTGGAATATGTTTATTAGTGGGCCGTAATTCGATAAAGCGGTTATCTAAATTATTGATAAAAAACAATGAAACGGTTTTTTCATCTGTTTTATTTAATTGTTTTTGTAATGGGGTTATATCGGGATAAGATATAAATATGTTACGAGGCAAACTTTGTTATGTTATAAGCATTTTTAACATTCCAAATGGACGCACAGTTTTCAGTTTTAGACAAGTCTGTGTGCACAATCTGTTACTGTTTTCTATAGACGCCATAACATGTAATTCCATGTTATTCAATAGCGATTATTCTCGCACAAAACACCTTCTGTTCACCGCTTACGTTTAAAATTACGGTTAATAACCGAATTGTATTGTGTATTCAGCAAGATTTAATTACTCCTTACTGCATTACATAAAAAAATAATATCGCTAATATTAGGTATTTCATATTAAAATTCGAACCCCGTTTACGTATTGGTACTACTCCATCACCACCTATTAAAAACCATTACTGGTTTAAAGTTATTCTACTGTACGTTACAAAAAAAATCTAACTCACGTTTCTTAATCCTCGGCTTCAAATGTAGAACATTCCAAATTCAACATAAAAAAACACAACACTTCCAAATTCAAAACATTCGGTATTTGAACTATTTAAAAAATTGAAAAGTTCGAGAAAACAAAACGTAAACGCCATGCGCGCGCAACAATCTACGACGGTGTGCAGATAACTTCAGTTAACGTATTGTGGGCGGCATTTTACGTATAGGTACCAACACCATTTGAATGAGAACTCTGAAGCACCTGCACGTTGCTCTCGATGTCCATTGGAGTTATTATATTTTCATATCTACGTGATCGATTTAGTACGTAGGTAATAAATACTGTATTTCTCATGGAACATGACCGCGAATCGACTTATGGCTGAAATTCAGTCTGTAATTACTTATCTACTTTATTTATATAATCATTAAATAAAATGTTTTATTTAATTATTAAATATTTAACTTTATTTATATAATCATTAAAGGAAGTAGAAAGAAGCATACAAATAAAATTACTTATTGATTTGTTTCTGCAAATTTAAAATGTCTAATTGCCTATAACAATAATTTGAAATTAGTGTCGAGGTTGGATTTGCAATATTCGGATTTGAAAAAATTTAAATCATGATTCGTTCAGAATATCTCGTTACATTTCATAAAAGCTGTGATCAGTGGTAACATATGTTACAATTAATATAAAATATTTTATTACAATATATATTTGTATTCGAAACAAAACCGCCTTTTATAAATAACAATGTTACACAATAAAATTAAAACTGTCTTTTAAAAATTGGAACAGAATGATTTTTGTACAATTTTCCGCTTATTTGTTGAGTTTTTTTTTATATTTTGGGATTCTTTGGTTTATCTTTGGCATTTGAAGTATGGTATGTCGTATTAATAAATGTTTTAACTTGTTAAACAACACAACTATTTTTTTTATGTATGGATCTCAAGAAAAAATATGTAGGTACGTCTTATGATTTTATGAATGAATAATGTAATTCTTTATAAATGTTATCAAGGATTGTAGTACTATGTATGCGTTGTGCCCGACAACAGAGAGTTATATTACACTTTCATGTCATATAGACATTATTTAACGAAGACATTTGCGTGGTTTGCAACATGGTACCATCGACTTACAATGTTTTATCAGATGGTACGCGATTCGTTTTGAGCTAAAACAAGAAAGTAAAATATGACAGTTCATTTCTGTAGTGCGGTCTCTATGCTTCATACCCACAATATGGGCAGACCTTTAAAAAAGTTG
This sequence comes from Parelbella ahira ahira, assembly GCA_018244795.1. Lineage (NCBI taxonomy): Eukaryota > Metazoa > Arthropoda > Insecta > Lepidoptera > Hesperiidae > Parelbella > Parelbella ahira. The sequence goes on along the minus strand of DWME01005791.1, from coordinate 8,358 downwards.
CGTTGACAATGGTATTATAAAAGTAATGAAATCTACTTACAAATATTTATGTAAGTTGCAAAGTGAGAAAAAAAAAGTTTTTTTTAAATTAATGACAGTGACAGTTTTTCTTTTTTCTTTTTTTTTTTTCGTGAACCATCACTTAGGCCAGACATTAGATATTACCTAATAATCTAATAATCTTCTTGTATGACTGAACGTTGAGAACCATGACGGTTGCTCCAACCTTGGCAGTTAAATGCAGGTTAATGACAACCTACGTTGCTAGCGACACTCTTATCCTACCTTCGTGACTCTTTATTGTTATTTTTAATGGATTACCGTACCTTAACACTTCAAAACTATAAAATAGCAAAGTATTCGTTCAAAACGAAGAGCATTAAATACCTATTCACTGCTTGTAGTCGAATAAAAAATTAATATTTAAAAATAGATTCGCATTTTTGAGTGTTATAACACACCCTTTCCATTGATTATTTCTAACTGATTACTACAGAACTTAACATATGCATGTAGGTACTATATCTCCTATTACAGTTATGGTGAGATCAAACCGAAACCTAATCTAAGCAGGACCGAAGCGCCTGACGAAATGTTCATAATCATTGTAGTTTAGTAGAAAAAACTCTGCTCAAATGTTATTTAATCTCATTGTTAGGTCATTGTTGAAAATCTATGACAATACTTTTAACTAGAGAAGTCTAGTAAGTACGTGTGAAACGGTGAAATGATTCTTAAAGTGGTTTTTATATTTGAAGTAGAAAAAGTAATGGATACTAAGCGTAATATAAAAAAATCTTGAATTATACATTTTCAATTGGCATTAGTACTCAATAGAATCACAAGTACCTACTATACGTCATTCTGTAATTATTTATTGCGTCATTTAAATATGAATTAAATATCTATTTCACTAGGTTGTACAATAGTTGCTTATTTCAAGTTAATAGCTGTTGTTCTTCGAAACCAGGCTATGTGAAATTTCGAAGTCGATGATTAATTAAAAAGTTTATGCTTAAATTCAATTACACATTAGATTCGATGGAAAAAAACAAAAACATGTAGGCTGCGGCCAACTGCTAGCGTAGACTAAATAAAAAATAATTAAATGTGTTGCGTGACTAAATTGGGTGCTGGCTTAATTCACGTACATATCTAGGTTTTCTAGGTAGCCCGTTTAGTTACGAATTTCCACGAACAAGGATTTTGATAGGTCTGAAAGTAGTTTCTTTAACTCTTTAAAAACTATACGCGAATTTATTTGGTACATAATTTAATTCTTTGTTAAGTTAAGTTATGTTATCGTGTACTTTAAGACATTGTGTTCGGACAACAGTATAATGGTAGACTGGCATTATTATATTATAATAGTAGATATTGAAGCATAGAACATATACTCCTGGTAATAATTATGAAGTCACAAATAGCTGGGTTTGCTTCTCCACCGCACGATGCAGTTAATAACACAATATCATATTATTGTTATTCACCAATTAGAAACGATTAAGCCGATTAATAGTACGATAGATTCTTCTGAATCATAGTTTGCATGTGATCGAACATACTAATGCAGAAAAATACTTGAATGTACAGAAGGTGTATAATATATTGAATGTACAAAAGAGATCTCTTCAAGCCAATAGCACGTGGAAATGTTCAACGTATTGTTAATTTCCGTATGAATGAAAATCAACACTTAATTTACCACCATCAATTTCCCGGTAATTATTTTACTAATTTCAGTTATTATCAATATTTCAATTATTTCACTTAAAGTGAAAAAAATGTATCATAGCCGAACAACGGTTTATTGTTTTCGACAATGGCATTCATACTTCTCAAATCAAATAACGTAAATAATGTTAATATATTTGTGGATAATTTCTTATTGACGGCTTATAAATGAGGTGAGATCGTGTTTTTCATTTTTAATAGCACCCAATCTGGCTTTCTAGGGCGTAACAGAATAGACGCAGGAAGAGAAGCGCATGCATCCACACTCAATCTAATCGATGTTTGTAACGTTCGATTGCTGCAACTTAACGAGTTTCAGTCGATTGGAAATCCGATTAATGCACAGAGAGCGTCCGCCAATGATTTTGTTCTCTGATGCGTCATCGGCTATCCATTATTGGGTGTCCGTCGTACGTCACGGTGATCGGTTTCCGCAATCAGACGTCCGTTATAAATGATCCAATATCTGTTACGCATTCGTTTCGGATTGTCGGAGATAATTGTGACGGATGTGTTACCAAAAAAATGGTTACTAGGTCAATGTGCGAGATAATTGTAAGAACGAGAAAACATATTAAATTTCCTGTAACTCCTCAAAGAGTTAGGCACACTCCCACATATCTTACCAGAAACACAACGCTTTCTCAATACACATTCCTTGATATTTGAACAGCGTATTCCTAAGAATATATGCATAAGTAATCACAAGACAGATTTTTAATATTATAGTCCACAAAGTTGCACTTGAATTGTGTTGCTGATTACAGCCTAATTTTCTCACACTGGGCTTTGACCCGTATCCAGCAGCAGAACGACCAAAAGTTTATTAATAGAGAGACCAAAGATCCTGAAAGAAAAAATATGGTAATGTAACTCTTCGACGCAAAATGTTAATCCATGGCCACGCTCAATTAAACAGACAAATATGTATGATGACAATGAAGTACGACGCAATAAATGAATATAATGATGTTATATATATGTATATTCCAACATCCTTCCCTGCTTTTGTGAACTTGAGTGATATGAAGATTATATTATATGAAGATCATATTTTAGGGGATTGAAATGAAATGGTTTAAATATTGTTTCCAACGAGTTACTAATTAAATTGTTTCATAAAGTTTCATAAGACCAAAAAAGTTTGTCAGGATCGTTAGTCGGTGGAAACCCTCAACCTCTGCATACCCCTGTAGGAAAGAGGGGTAACAATATAGGGATGGCTTCACAGAATATTAAAATCACTATCTTTACGCTCTATATGTATTTCTCCTCTATCTATACATCTTGTGAGTGCGATAGGACCTTCAAATTGAATTGTAAATAGCTAAATATTAATGAGCGAAATCGTTGGTGCAGCCTATCCTTAATGTCACTCTTTATATGGTCTATTTTGACATTAGCAACGGCTTCCAAGTATTCAATCACGTAATAAATACCAGTACGACCGGATCTAAGAATCAAATGATATACACAACAGATGTGCAATCAAATGTATATGATTTAAATGCCGTTTCTGTGATTGCTTAGTCATTAGAAGACTGTATATTTATCTATCTATTACAATTAAGACTACATTCATTAGCTTGTTCTTGGGAATGGCGTCATCATCAGCTACCCTTTTATAGTTCCATGGTTCATGTCATTTTCATGGATAAGGGTATTTTTTACAGAACAGGCAATAGTTTGTACAGGTTGGCAGAAACCTTAAGATTTGGACAACATAGTGGAATATTTGTAAGAGAATTTGGGCATAAATTAATCAGCTCTTGTTCTAGCACATGTAAGGTTACACGTAATTATTATAATAATAACGATAATAATAATAATAAGGATATAATGGATGAACGTACGATTATATGATCCAAAAGTAGCCAGAACTTATGCCATAGTAATTAGACAGGAAATACCTATTTAAGTTTGTAAAAAAATAAGTAGGTACTTTATAGATAATTGTACACTTGGATACAGAATTAACACGCTTGAATATGAATCAAATATTTGTCTTCCATGGGAATCGAACCGAAAACCTCCCATCCAGCAGCCATGTTAATTGACCATTTGACGAATGCGCCATTTAAGTTTAACATTGAGGACCAAACAGCGTAACTCAGCCATTTATTCGAGGTCGTTTTTTTTTGATAGTGTTTCTGTATGACGTATGTAATAGAAAGATTTTTATTGTGATTGTGACTGTGACATGTGACTATTAGATATTACTGCAGCTCATATCTGCATTTTAATGATCTTATCTGGTTGCTGAAAAAATTCGATAAAATGTTACAATTCCTGCTCAACAAATGTGTGTCTGCATCAAATAAACCTTGGCAACCCTTAACGTGAATTATGATCACTTATCGGCCATTATCAGCTTAACAAGTTAACGACTCTTGATATTCAAGCCATGCGCGTGACTTCCATTACTGGCAACATTTACAGGGCTCATTTACTTTCCTTGAACGTATTTAAAAAACGCTTTCGATTTTGGAGGTTCCTCTAAGTTTCCGGCGGTTAGCGGATTTTAGAATGCTAAAATTTAAAAATGCATGCATTAATAAAATATTTGATTATGATAAAAAGTTAATGACAATCGATGCTAAACTATGCGCTATTGACAAGAGACTAACTTCCTTTCCTGTAATACCAACAATAAAAAAACTTTGTTTATCTTCATCTGAAAGAATTTTCCGTACTGTTGTAAGTTTAGCATTTTTATGAATAAATTGAGTTTATGAATAAAATGGATCAATAAAAAATTTATGTACTATACAAGTGTCTATATCGAAATATAACCGAAAGTCCATCAAATAGCCTATTTTAGTCCACTAGAGATGCTTATACTATATAGAGGTCAAATAAAATAACGCTGCAATGAAAGACTGGCTGAATGACATGACCGTCAGATATTTCAATAGATCCAAATCTCGAAAGGTACAGGTCCGTGGCGTGCTGTATTAACAACATCAGCAACACAATCCGAACGATGTGTGACAATCACAGCGTGTCGTCAGCGCAAATGGGGCATATCCTGGAGCCAATTGGGTGGGATTGTCAGCGAGGAGTTCATACGGTCGCGGCCCGTCACACTCGCCTGTTGTAAGTACATAATTTGCATGATTTCTCTTATTTTTGCATGAAGGTCATTGGATGTTCTAGGTTAGGTAAAACATCTTTCAATGTTTCAATTTTGGAAGTTTATATCTATCTAGCAATCGCTTTCCAAAATAAATGAATTTGAATTTGAATTTCGAATATTATTGAGTTTTTCGGTAGGTACTTCTTAGGTATTGGACCTGAGAATCCAAATTATTTCGTAAACAAAACGCTTCTGAAAAAAACTTCATTGTTTTCTATTGATGTATGTTTTGAACTCTATATTGATCATCTTGGATAACTAAGCCGCAACGCTTCTAATAAAAGTATCGTCCAGCCTTATAGATGCGTAAAAATATTAGGATGTGACTAATCATGAATTTAACTTAAATTTCGCAATTGCTTAATATATATAATTTATATTCAATGTGATTTTAATATTATACATTTCTGCAAAAATACATTTTTGCAAAAAAGTATAGTACAGTACAGCACAATTATGGTATTTGAATTGCTTTTCAATGTACTTCTTCCCTCTCAACCTCATGAACAACAGTCATCACGATCGATTTTTAGGTCACACGATATTCGGTAATGTTTGAAAAAAATGGCCATATTTCCGGTTGTATTATATACATACATATAACGGCGGACTCAGATGTGTTAGCTATTTCAGATGTCTTGATTTATTTACCACACCACAACACTACCACATACTGAAATCAGAAACTTCCAATTTGGACAGACGGTTTGACCATTTCCGAAGGCTGTTTGGGCGAGGTCGCTCTATTAGTGAGGTCCGCCCATTGTTCTTATTCTACTGTCTTGTTTTTACATTATTTTCTTGAACGTGTTTTGCTAAAACATATTCTGTATCAAATTGTATTTTAACAGGCCACCTTTGTGAAATTGATTTTGTGTTGCCTTAATAATGCAGTTTCAATTGTCTTAACTTTTTTTCTTCATAGCTAACACTTTATAAACTAATTACATACGAATTAGTGACTTACTTTTTAATTAAAAGTAGCTTTGCAATTGCAGAAATCTTAAACATATCTTGTAGTTAATATTTACGAGTAATTAGTTTCTGAATGTCACAATTGCCCGATAAAGTATTTTAGTTTTGAAAAGGATATTAGCCTATTTTTTTTTCAGTTCCAAGCAATATAATTATGTCAAATTTTATGAAAATGTGACATGTAGATACAATATACATACATTTCTGCCGTAAAGCTGTAAATCGTAAAGAATACACAGCAACTTTTAAATTTAAAATATTTGTATGGATCATGATATGTGTATACCATGATTAGAAGACATATTTGACAATATTGTACGTTATTTCAAAATGGTGATCTCGCAGTTTACTTTTATATTTTCTTATCATTTTCTAATTCTAACTTTCCGTCAAAGTGAGGATATCATTAGTATATTGCTGTTAAATTGTTTTGATTCTATGTTATATTATTATATAAAATGATTTAAGTCAACAGGGAAGTGACAACCCTATGTAATACGATGATTGTATTTGACCGGAACTACTAAATTCACGTGACGTAGTTACATTTCGCATACTGACCATTAGGTATTAACGTAAATTAGGTGACGTATTAACGTTGACCAGGTTATAAAAAGATGTTTTCCTGTTGATGTGCATTTCTTTTCATGTCATCATCATTAACCTATTTATTTCTAGTTAATGAAAAATGTAGGTATGTACCTATATAAATGTAATTGCATGTATTGTACATAACCTATTACTTAATGGCATTCGCTTTATTTAATAAGTAAATTAGTTATAACATGATCAGAATAAAAATACCACTATGCTTTTTTGAGAAAAATATATATAAAAGAAAATAAATAAACAAATTGATGTAAATGGGAACAAAGCGATTCGACCTTCAAAAGCACATATTAATATAATTCGCGCCAACCTGTCGACATTTTATTTTTTTCTTTTTTATTATAGAACGGATCGAAAGGCGTAAGACTTTTAAGATGTTCAGCCAATTGACGGTGCTAGCATGTCTGTGTGTGTTCACCCATTCCCTGCCACCGGATAAGGTTTGTTATCGCGTCCTGCTCGATTCACACCTTGTTAATCTTTGCAACTCTTCGTGTTGATTTATTTAGAGGCACTATTGGGATGACTGCGCATTTTCATGTGTTACGAAAATCAGCCTATATGAAAATGTACGGAGGTTTTTGGCGTTGACAGTTCGTGAATGACATTGAGCAACGCTGAGCTCAGTCTAGTTTAGTAGAAGTCGTTTTTGCAGTCTAGTTTAGTAGAAGGCTGTGTATGAAGTCGTTTCTTCTTAAGTTTACTGATTTTTTTGTGTACGGTTTTATATAAAATATTAAGAGTACTCTTATACGGATTCTAAATAGAGGATGCACCCATAATTTGATTAATTCAGCTCCAGTAGTTCTGTAATATAAGTATTACTTTTTAAAGTATAAGAACAACTTACTTAAATTTTCTTAAGTTGATAAGCACAAAGTAGATATTTTCGAATTTTTTATTGATTCCATTGGATAATTTTTTGTTCTCCAGATTGTTCCGTTACACATAATAAAAACACGAAGTATAGATCTGAACAATGCGCATGGCCTAGTTATGGAAAATCGTCTCGAGAAAATCGTTGAACCAACCGGATACCGTTTGGAATTTGAGCCATACCTAGAAGATGGAATTTTCAAAGGTCACGTGAGAATCAATGTGACTTGGCTCCAGGAATCAGACGAAGTTTCCGTCCACAGCGCTCATGAGATCGAAATCACTGTTTCAGAAGTCAAAGCCCATATTCCTGCTGAATCGTAAGTATGCAGCATATCTGAATCCCTTATCAATATATCTATCTATTGAAACAACGTAATGTCATCCTAGAACTTCGGTATAAAAACGAATTTATTTTTGATTGACCAGTTTGTTCTGAAGAGTAAAATAACCAATACCTGGGTAATATGTTTAAACGTAATTTAGTTCAAAAGTTGTGAGATTACTTTTGTATTACAGAAAAGAACTTCAGAAGATATTAGTGAAAAGTATTACAACTGATCCAAAGAAGCCATTGGTGACATTGCGCTTAGAAAAGCCTGTTCCCAAAGGATCCACGGGTCGATTGGAGTTCAGCTTCAATGGGAACCTCGAGACGGGAAGCACTGAAGCGTTCTTTAAAACGACCTATACCACCGAACAAGAGGTTGAAAGGTATGATAAAGAACTTTCTTAATATTTTTGCTATGATAAAATACATACACTAAAAATAAGAAGCAGGTACGTTATCAAATGAGTTGAGTGAGATGCTTAATACAGTTAAAATTATTTGAAGGGCAGCATTAAAATTTCAGTGGTAAATTAAAGCAGTGGTAGCCTAGTGGTTAAGAATTCAGCCTCTCATTCCGGGGGCCCTGAGTTCAAATCCATGGCGCGCACCTCTTTATAAACGTGCGTTTTAAGTTTAAATATCACCTGCTAACGGTGAAGGAAAACATCGTGAGGAAACCTGCACACCTTAGAATTTA
>DWME01005790.1:0-14439 GCA_018244795.1 Parelbella ahira ahira | reverse complement strand
ATTTTGCAAAACAATGTTCTTTGTGTATTACCGAACTTGATGTGTATCAGGATGTTTTATGTGATGTTTAACACGTGTAAATGTAATACCTACATGCACTCTAATAAAGAGGTGTACTCGCTGAGACAACTATTACGGCAATTAACAAATTGAAATGTTACAGCAAACAATATAGATTGAATAAATGAATGGGTTTTTTCCTAAATGTGTATTTAAAAATGTAGGAAGACTCTTCATAGGTTTTTATTTTTTTACTCTTAATTGTATACCATAGTCCCGGCATAATAAAGGGCGACTTTAATATCTACTGATATTCTCCATCGGTCAACCTACTGAAAAATAATAAAAATACCTATCAGGAATTCAAGAAGGTCAATCCACACAATGTCTTCGGGGAGAGCAATTACACATCTGTTTTGCAAATGTAAAAATGTTAAAAATTTATTTTGATTGTATTTGCAGGCGCGAGCAGCGAAGGGCCCGGTGGAGTTTGAAAGCGAGCCGGGCGGCTACGAGGGCTGCCTCCCGGGCGACGAGGCCGCCACGTGCGCGCGCATCCGACCCTTGCGCCGCGACACCTTTAAGAAGAGGAAGCTCCTCCAGATGCACAACCTGCATCTCGCCTCCAACAAGGCCGCTAAACCCGCCGACATTAGGTATAACCTTGCGATTTTTAATTCAATTATTGAAAGGATCCGATCATCTGATAAATCCGCCCATAATTTATGGTCCAGCATCATCATCATCAACCGTTTTATCGTTCTACTGTTGGATAGGTGGCTTCTCTTAGAATTTTATCTTTAGGAGGCACAATTTTAATTTTTCTGCATACAGGCTCAAATAAAGACAAATTTGTGTGCACAATTTAATATTAAAGATGACGTTGAGGTAAATTGAAAAAAGCCCAATTAATATTTTTATTTAATTTACATCATTGTCTATTCATATTATTATTAGACTAGACTTAATCACATTATTGTTTGTAACTGGACTATAAAATTACTATTATTCATTTCCAGATGCAGTTGCATGTATCCAGTGGAGAGTTGTTCAGTGTGTACAGGACGCTCGGACGCCATTCAGCCTGTACCACCGTACTCTACATTATCACCCGCGCAGAGAATAGCGTTGGCAGATCCCGGCTACCATCCAGTCCTCAGTGATATTAGAGGTTATTGCATATCATAATTTGCCTCAGACGAGTGGTTGCAAGCGCGACTACCGATCGAGAGGTTCTGGATTCAAATCCAGGATTGGGTACTATTGGATTTTTCTAATTTAGAATTTCTAGTAGTGACTTGGAGTCTGGCTTTGTGCCCGATGTATGACAATAGGCTCACCACCTATTCCATGGGACGTAAGAACGTAACAAGTGAATAGTTACTCTGTTACTCTGCTTACCTCTTCGGCGATTACAGGCGTGATGATACGTTCATGATTATGTATTTATGAAATAATATGTTATTCAATGTGTGTAAATTATAAATAAATGTGGTTTAATATAATTGTTTTATTTGTTAACTAACTGTAACCGTGTCGCGCAGACGTGTCGCCGGCCGTGCACCTGGAGGCGCTGGCGTCGCGGCCGTGGTTCCGGTCGCGCTGCGGCAAGGCGTGGCGCGGCGCGCACCACGCGTCCGCCGCGCGCCCCGCGCCGCCCGCGCGCCCCGCGCAACCCGCGCACACGCCGCGCGCCGCGCGCTCTACGCACGGACACAAGCTGCCCAGGCGTGAGTGCATCGCATATAGTGTCAGACTTCTACACGATGCCGTTTCAACCCAACCGAGTAGTGGACTGTGACAGGCTGATGATAATGATGATGCTACACAACATAGTCACTCCTAATATACTGCTCCATAGTCCGTAGTCATTCAGTTTGCTACTTTAAACTGATACATAAAAATGTAATCATCACTTAGCATAAGAAGTATGATGATTCATTGTAACTGTGGATAAACCCTTAACAACGAGTTTTACCCTCTCGTAACCGAATCTGTAGATTACTTTAATCACAAAAGAGAACAACATATTAGGAATCTGACCTGAGCTCTGTTTATAAAAACGTTTAGCTATAATAAATGCTCAAAAATAGATAAGAAAATGATATTAATATTTGTTCCAGTTGCTTTTGTGACTATTTTATCTGTTTTTTTAATATTCTATTATACCAATGAATAGATTTTGTGCATTTACATCGTTGTGTTTTGAATTTTAGGGCTGAAAAGGGGAAGGCCTCCGTTGTCTAGAAAAATCAAAGAGAGAGATCGAGATGAAGACACCTCAACATCAAGTCATGAAAGGTACAAGAAAACAATTTATTGCTTATGTACTATATGAAAATGTGATAAGTATGTAATGTGAAGGAAAGAAATTTAAATTTAATGATGACGTATCAGGGTTTTAAGTTGTGTTTGTAGATTAAATTGGTTTGTTTTAAATTCCATATTATATGGGTTATTTTCAGTTTAAAATTATTTGTTCACATACAATATTAATTTACACATTAACTAGTGGTTGGTTGACTAAGTGAAGCTGATTCATTTTCCTAAGAATTCCGGTGGCATGGAGAAAGGTGTGTTAAATGTGTCAGAGAAGTGTACCGGATATATTTTACATATAATTTGGTAGCAGTTATAAAAAGCAAGGGTATACTGGCTTCTTGTAACATGGAGTTAAATTTATACATTTGTATTATCGTTACAATATTAATATGAATCCGCAATAAAACGAGTGCAGCGAGTGCAGTGACACAGCGAGCGGCCGCAGCCCGCAGTGATAATGTAGAATGTAATATAATAGTGTCGCGTGCGCAGGGCGGCGCGGCGCGCGCGCGCCAGCACCGAGACGCGCGCCTGGCGCCGCGCCTCCTTCGACATCGACAACATCGTCATCCCGCAGAGCGTGGCCGCCAGCACGCGCCCCGAGATACTCACCTACAAGGAGATCCTCACGCCCAAGTACGCCATTGCCGCCCGATCGTTACATTTTACTTACTCTCCACTAATCCACCGTCACAGTGTATACCTTCATGTACTTGCACTAGAGTTTAAACATTTCAGTTAATTATTAGAGGTGGACTGCCGCAAAAAAACCCCTGACTAAAGTAACTTTTATTTTTCTAGTACATAGTTAAAAAAAATATTAAACACACGTCACATTATTCATACCACACATCAAACCAATCAACTGTTAAATATGAGCCTCCCAAAACTTGATCTTTGGCCATCATCCCCACACTGGACAAGCAGTTTAGCAAAAATATTAGACTTAGTAATATTTAATAGTCAATTATAATTTCTTTAATTACCTTCATTGAACTTGAATTTCTTAATTTATTATGAAATTTATGACCTAGAAGTTCCCGTTTAAGGATCTCGTTGAAGCAATAATATAGAGTCAAATCATCCTCACTCCTTACGTTTTATTTATTAAACATATTCAATCACAGTATTAACCGTAAAATTATCGAATTTTGACTATTGTAAATATAATTTCAGATGGCGAGTGATGGACATCCATGAGGCACCAATGAACAACGGCGTAGTGAAATCCCATCGCATGTCTTTCGATAGTGAGGTACTTGTTTTGTGCCATTATTTAAAAATCCGTGTTACTTTCATACCTAAAAACAATAAAAATGTAATTAATAATTGTAATTCTGTGTGGGAAAAATACAACTCTTCATGTGAGAACACATGGCAACTGAAGTGAAGCGAAGCTTATGATTGCGCAGAATTTCTAATCTTGTTACCCTCTTACGTATTTAGGAGATAATATAATGTCTTTATGAAATAAATGAAAGAAGAATTGCTTAATTGTATACAAAAAATATTTTCACTACATGTCCTCTGTCTACTCTATAATGGATAATTACTCCTTAAAATGCAAGTTATGTTATAAATCTAGTGGCTTTGGCTTTGAACTTCAAACCTCAAAGGGGCTAGGTTGAAATATAAACCCTGAAGGGGCTAGGTTGTCACTATCTGTTTATATATCACTGTAACTGATCCTTATATTTTATTAATTAGATTATCTAACATAAACATTTAGTTCTATAGGGAATTGAATCACACACAAAAACATGAAGTTTCTGTGCATTGAGATATTGGGGGTTGAACAAATTGAGAACCAATGTTTTATGTTCGCCTACATATTTTCTTTCATTATCTATAATTGTGGTATGATTAAATGTAGATAGAAGTTATTAAAAAAGTATAAATATATAATAATGAGAATGAAAACTTTTTAGGAGGAGGACGTATCGGAGTCGGCGGTGCGCGCGCGGCACCTGCGCGCGGAGGGCCGCGAGCGCAGCCGCTATCTGCGCAAGCAGCGCTCGCGCCGCCCGCCGCAAGACGAGCCCGTTCCGGACCAGCCGCTGCCGCACGTTCCTCCCGTGCACGAGCCGCCCATGCATGCGTCGCCCGTGCTCGCGCTTCCCGCACACGCGCCGCTCGAGCTCGTGCAGCCCGCGCACCCCGCGCACTTGCACACCAACACGGACACTCCGTTCGAGCACGAGGCTAGTGCAGTTTAACATTGTTTTTATGTAACTTGCGTCATGCTTATGAGCTCTTCTGGGTAAATCTGCTATTGATTTACCCGTATTGAAATACCTGTTCCTAATTGGTTTATCATAACACTTATCGAATATTTAAGAAATTTGCTTTTCTACGTCGATACAACGACTCCATAGTTGGGGTTGGAGAGGTGTGGTGTGAGTTATACCTTATTAGTAATAAAATGAATTATTTAAATTTTCAATAACTTAAGTATGTTACAGAATATGTTCTTTTTCAAATTATCGTATCTAAATATAATTAACGTTAATGGTTTGTACATAATATAAGTTAATGGCATCATAAACTAAAAACATCTTAATATTTTATTACTCCAACAACAACCTATAATCATTAAATAAATTTTAACCTTGACAATATAACTTGACACTTATTTTGTCATTTACAAACATATGAGAAATAGAGAAATAATTATATTCTGGGATGATTAATTAATTACCATTGCTGAAGATCAGAAAGGATATTTTACTAATTTTTGATTTAAATCATTTACATTTTCTTAACAATTGCTTTCATTTGGGCAACAGTTGTAACACCTAGTTTTCTCACCCATGCATTTAAACTCATCGCATTTTACTAACGAGCCCGCTGACAACCCTAACACGTATCTTATTTCAGACAGTGAGACCGTACTCGCCTCGAAACTTTCCACTCCCTGAGGAGACATACCAGGACATGTTGGCTTGCATGCCGGACGGATATAGACCAAGCAGTCCAGAGCCTTCAGTGAAAATGGAGGAAGAAGAGGAAGAACGCAGTAGCACACTTTCTCCATTGTCGCCTGTGCCCTACGAAGGTGACGACCCAGATGATGCAGAGTGGAACCCTACTGCTGAGAAAACTGAGAGACGGAAAAGTGGACTCAGATAAAGTTAAACATTGCAGGATTGGCAGTGTCTACCCTATTTGAAGTTCTGTTAAAAATTCAAACAATTCAATGTAGTATCTATTAATTATCAAACCAACACTTGGGATATACATAACTGGCATTTGGATTCTTTTCATTTCATATTTTTAGAAGACAATTAATACAGTATTTGGATAAGCATGTCCAAAATTACCTTCTGACATATAAAACATTTTATTCATAGCCATGTTTGCCCATGTCTACTAGAAGTATGTGAAGAGACAAATTTAAAAAACCGATATTTGACTTCTGGTAAGATTTTCATGTGGATTTCATGTAATAATTAAGGGTATGTGAATGTACTAACTTAATTCCATATATTATATGTCCTTGGATCTCTTCAGTCTGAAATGACTGTCAGCACTAAGTTTGGGGAATTTACTATGGCTTTTGTTTGAGGGCATAGCTTAATCATTAAGGTCAGTCATAAATATAACGCATCCTCTTTTCTATCATATGTAATGGTTTATAAATGTCATTAAATATTATTTCAATTAAATTGTATATATTATATTCATTCGAAAAATAGTATTCGTTAAAAATTTTATTCTGATAAATAGAATGTGCCGAACCCAAGGGTTCATTTTTCATAACACTATACAAGACTATCACTAGGCATATGAAATTGTATACGACAAATTGTAGTTTACCAGAAAATTCCTTAAACGTGGTTGTATGGAGCATTATTACTTATGTTACTCTGGGATATAATATGTGAACATTCAGACATTTAGTTTATCACCAGCTGAAATGAGTTTGGTATGTACAGTTGGCTTTGCCAGCAAACAATGTTATGACCAAATGACATAACTGTTTTTTTCTAATAATTATCAAATATTTGAATCATAATGTCATACAAAATGTTAATCTGTCTTGCGTTCTCTCTTCTGGTCACTTTGAAGTGTGCTTGAACTGTGTGTGTGTGTGTCTGTGTGTGTGTTTGTTACTTTTCAAAGAACTAGCACAAAGATTGTATTTAAAAAAAATTATTAGTTAAGTATCATATTACAACATATTGACACCCTTGATCACATGGTATATAGACAGCTGTGAAGATTTACTTGTGAAAGTAAAAATAAACATTATATTATAAACTACAGTTTTCGTATCTACGCTTTTATTTGAACCACAAGATAACCTATTGTTTTTGTATGGGCTGCGAGTACTTGATTAATAATAAGTACTTGTGTTACACAATGACTTTATAATATTGTTGACATTGCGCATCTCGTTTTGTTAATATTATTATGTACATTGCATTGTCAACTGCTTGGGTTTTGAACGTATTCTATATTCATAATTGATGTACGTATTATAATGTGCTATTTGCGTAACATTCATGTGCATTTTACAAATTTAGTTACGTAGTGTTGTAAGTAGGAGCTTGTTCACATACATTTCAATGTACATCGTCTTAATGTATAGTATAATATTTAAGGTTTCACCTTAAGTGTGCTTTAATTAAAAGAAGGAATAAACACTGTCATATGATTCAAAGAAATGAATGATAAATTAGTGTAAGTAATGTGAACAAGCCGTAGGGTAATTTAGTTTTAAGGAATCTTATAAAGAGAAGGCTAATGATAGTTTTCCGGTTTATTTTTTACCATTTTCCTAATGACACTGCGACACACTCAGTTGTAAATATAATGAAATCGATCATTCTATTTATTGCATCTTTCAAAACATAATTTTTAATAAATTTCATACTATCTGAATATAGAGTATACAAGTGTATCGTAATGAGTTAATAATGAAGTTGATATGATTACCAAAGTTTTCGCGCGTTTCTTTACATTTCATATTTAGCATTATTAATGTTTCATAATTAATATTGTTCGCATTTGCGGTGTACGTACGTTTAAGTTATAGTTAATATTGAATGTGGAAAATTTAGTATCGTCATATATTTATCGCAGCTGCTTGTAACTCGTTAGTAAATAAACTAGCGAAATACATGCTACGAACACGTCGGGTATTTTGCTCGTTTAATATTAACGAGGCTAGTGTATAAGCCGAAAGCTAATCTACGTTCTGTCAAAGGCAGACGGTAGAGAGATAGGGAAAAAAAAAGTTATTAACGAAAATATAGTTTATTTTGATTTTAAAAAAGTAGATATTCTTATGTGTCTCGTGCCATTGCTTAACTTGATTGCGTCATATTACTTTTCATGTGTCGTATTAAAATAAAAATTAAATATACCTATGGAATCGTATTGGAATTGTTATGAGAATTTAAATGTCTTTCTTACGCCTACGCGCAGTTTACTTGACAGTTTCCTGACAATGTAGCGTGTACCGAAGCGAGAACAATGTAAATTGGCGGAGATTGCGTCATTCGCTGTTTCATTTCAAAGTTCCAGGTCCATATTATGTTCACAAAGCGGTCGACAGCGGCTGTTTGAATTTGGAAGTATTGTTTTAATTTTTTTTTTCTATTTCGAGACTTGGCCGGTAAGGCCGAGACGTTAGGTTTTGAAATACCATCGCACTCGCCGGAAACAATCGAAAAACAAATAGCTTTATTACATGTAAGTTTAACATAGATTTGTTTCGATAATTTTCAGTAGCGTGTATATAAATTAGACTATTTTTATTGTAATGACGTTGGCTGTTTATTTTTCATATTCGTTTAGGTTGTAGGTACACAATGAAATGCGATAAGCGGTCACCACATAAATTTAAATAGATATTTCTTATTCGAATTGTCCTTGTCTATGAATGGCAGTATTTAATGTGAGGTGTAGAACTCGCCATAATATATATTACTTACTTATTTTAATGACATTGTTACAATTACGCCAGTGTATAAACATTAAAAAAAATCTGCCAATCCTATTATTATTATCATTTACAGCCATTACATATGCAATTTTACTTTGTTTTATTTTTGTACGAAAACGTATGCGTGAATCTCCGACGGATGACTATTATTTTCCAGTTATGAATTGATCTATTCATTAACATCTGATTGTTGGTTTTTTTTCCATACAAATTTGACTCGTAAACATTGTAAATAATGCGTCTACTTCACATTCCCCGTGTGGCGTCAATAGTTTGTGTCGTATTTATTGTTGTAAAGTATGATTCTTTCAAGAACATTTTCTATAGAATGTAAGTAATTGGATAATACATGTAATATGAATGTTACTTTTATAAATTGTCGATGTGTCATAGTTTAAAAATTGTGAAGTAATTGTATTATCTATTGGTCGAAAACAAAATAGTGGCTACTGAGGTCCGCCTTTGATAATTTAAACACGTTTTCCGTATTATCCCTGTTAGATTTTAAACGTAACATCTCGGATTTTTCCGTTGAGCTCTATTACAAAAATATATATGGGCAGGTGTACATAATTTAACAAAATTCGTGTTACTTTCCCTGCGCACGTGATACGAGTCATCGATTACTTCGGAAAATAAAGAGTTTATTTGTAATTTGTATTACACGAGTGTATTAAATGATAATAGTTTTTTTTTTTTTTTTTCAATATAAACTGTAATATGTCAATAGGACAGCCCGCAGCGCTAAGCGACTTGTAAATATATTTTTGGGCACTGATTAGAAACTAAGAGACTGGTTATTTCTAATTTGAATCTCTATAAGAGCATCTTTTGTTCTCTTTGTCCTTCCTGACACACCTTCGCCCGTCACTTGAAAAGCTTATTTTCGCGTTATACATATAAGAGAAAATTTTACGCTCGATTTATGACAGCATAACACTTTTCATACGAATTCCTTTAGATAAGGAGAAAATGTAATAAATAGGTTTGCGTGGTGCGGAGAAATTGAAGTTTGTGGAACGGACTTTAGACATCCGAGCGAGTCTCCTCGCTGACCACCAAATTTATTCATTGCGAATGTATATTTTGCATAATATACAATAATTCAATTGTATTTAATTTTGATTTGTCTTGTGACCAGCACGAATAGCACGTTCTCTCTTCTGTTAGTGTAAACACGCAATTTGCTTGTATTTTGTACATATTCGTGTGGGAGATAATTATATGAGCGATAACTGATGTGTGTTACTTGATAAGAAGCCAAAGTCTTCTTCCTAATTGATAAGTATAGAGTAGAATTTTGATGTGACGATCGAGTCAACGCTTGCGACTACAGAGTCGTGTATATGTTAGTATGGAGAATAAAAAATAATTGATGTTTATGTGTTTGTTTCATTTATTTGATCCGTGTATAATTACATAATATTTCCATACAGATTCGAATTTCGACTCCTGAAGCATTCATATCCGATTACATATTGTAACTGAGCGAGACTATTTTAACTGTATTTCAAATAAAATTTTAGCAATTTTAATGTCTTATTTCTCAAATATTTTATGGCAAGAGTATGCATAAGAGCTGTCCTAATACACTTTTTGTAAGACATTTAAAAAAAGCTGATTCTATATCTCTGCCTACTCTATTTCTTAAATAGATACATAGAGACCGAACGTAACACGTCTATAGATCGAAATACTTTCATTTGGACGGAATGGAATCTCCGCAATGATTACTCCATTAATAATAAAAAGAGCTGTATATGTAAATATCTATAAGATAGTGTTGCACAACATTCGTCAGCCTAAAGTTGGAAAAATATTGAAAACAAATTATACAAAAAATTAATATTAAAAAATCCTTTATTATTGAATATCACTGATATACAATTCACTACATAAAAGAAAACTACACGAGTATTATTATAGTGGATATAAACTTAACATAGAAAATCACAATAATACATACGAAATAGAAATTATGACTAGCTATATCTGTAGACATTCCCTGTCATTATTTATAAAGGGAATGTACTTAACTTTTCTGAAAAACTTAGTGAGCTTAATTATGACTTACGAGAAGCAACAACAAAGTCCACTACGTACTTACGTAGAATACAATATTATATGTTTGCAAAATATACAGAGGTCAGGTCAATGAAAGTTAAAAAACAGTTGGGATTTGTGCGCCATTCCGCTACATTGCGTGTACATCAATGGGACTCTTAGCACACTCGACTGTAAATTGGCCAATCATAACTATACGGATTGATACTATATATAAAAACAAAACGATAAACAATTTGTCCATTAAAATATACAACTTCTAATGGTACTTAAAAAATCCTGGTTATCTATCAGTCAATTAACGCAAAAGATATTCAGGCTTTTTTACCGAAAACAACCATTGACTGCATGTGGCCATTTAGCTAAATTTTAAAATGACTATTTCTTGTTTTAAACTTAAATAACTAGACACAGGAGTTAATAGAACCAGCTTATTTTGACAAGAATGTGGGATAAATAAATCACTCATCCCCATTTTTGTCGACATATCGCTATTTAATCAAATTTCGTTCTAATCTGATGAACATTGTATCCGCAAATTGGACAGGTAAGTATAAAATTTATAGACAAAGCTACCATCTATTTCTCTTACACAACAGTAATTTCATAAAAGATATAAAATATAATCTAACCATGTTTATATATTACACAATAATAATAACAAATGGAATGACAGATACAAAATCTGTTTTAGATATACAATCCTTGGGTATAGCGACATAAATACTTATGGTCTGTGCTATAATCAGGTGAGGTGATGTGATTAGTACAGAGTTTTACTACTTTTCAACACACTGTGCGTCTTCTTCCAATATTTTCTACAGATAAAACCCTTAAATAATACTACGATAATTCAATCTCTATCTGTTATAAGTATTAAGCAGACTCACTCTGACACCATTTATATATTTAGTATTAAATATTTTATATAACTAGGTGAACCATATCATATATTAATATTGTGTATGTAATATATTCACCTCTACGCAACACTTCTATGCAACATTCTGAAATCTCACATTCCATGGTCTGAACAGAGAACATCATATTATCGTCAATAAGCCTTTTATTGTTTTGCATTTCTATATGAATCTCCTCTTACTGTGAGAGTTTAAAACTTAAGTAACTTAACAGTAAAAACTCCAGAACAAATATGGGCACTTGGCCATTTCAATAATCTTGACCATCACAGCATCTGATATATACTTAGACAACACTTTCAAAGACTACTTATCCAATATATGAAACATGTTACATTCGAAAAGTTTTCACAACACCATGAATCAGATAAATGTAACATATCGTTAATATTAAATGGTGGGCATTTCTCAAGTTTAAAAATACTAATACAACATTCTTAAAGTAAGCCACTAACACTTAAATGCTACAAAAAATTCTATCAGACACTTATAAGATAAAAAGTGCATAAATGTAATAAGTACAACAATATAAAAGTAAAAAATGTGAATTGAATATGTCATTATATACACAAATTACATGGCACCATTTATATTTAGGGGGAATAATCATATAAAGTAAATACTGATAACTTAGTGTCAATATTAAATAAAAGTTAATGGAATTAATTAATCATTTGCGTTAACGATTTAATTTTATATTTCAACCACTATCATTATTATAACTAACTTATAAATAAATTATATATCAACAAAGTGAAATTATACACATAATAATCACATCTTCAAACCTTTGAAAACATTAATACTGTAAAAGCAAGTGATATACAATTATCAATGGTGAAACTTACACAGCCATTAGAAATGCTTGAAGGAATGGGACTAAATACATTCAAATGGACAATATGGTCTTATGGATCACATATCATTTGGATGGTATGTCATATATAGTCATATAGATTATATAGCCAATACTACAACAACCATTCTATTCTCTCTCCTTCTTTACAAGTGGTTCCTCAACATTGAGGATTGTGACTTCTATGCAAACTTTTGTTAATCGTTATCTAAAATGTTGAGACAATGAGAAAATGGTACAACCATCTCATCAACAAAACATTGCACTGTTGACATGTATACATACGCTCCTGAAATATATGCTAAAAAGATATTTTACACTACAATTACTCTTGTAAACTCATCAATAGTCATCATCATCATCATTATCAGCCTACTCCCGTCCACTGCTGGACATAGGCCTCACCAATGGCACGCCACTGGGCTTGATCTCCAGCTCTTCGCATCCAACCACTGCCAGGATATTCCATCCACCATATAAAATTGAAGTAATATGCACACAACAAATAAAATACTGCATAATTGCAATAACACAATACTAAGAAACACTCACACCAGGTATGCGAATCATACATTTGATTAATAAAACAGCAGGTTAGATGTGATTTTGAGAGGTATTAACTATTAACAGAAAACAACTTTTTTATATAAAAAAACATATCAACAAGATTTTATGACAAAATAAAATCTGTTAACACAGTAATTATTAACATCAAAACAAATTAAAGTCTACATTCCTATTATTCTGATATAACAATACTACCGTTTTAAAGTATGTATGGTTCAAAATTATTCATACAAAACAGATGGAAAGTCCAGAAATGCTTGTCAGTCTTTTTAAAAGAATATAAAAAGATTAAATGTAGTCTAAAAAGTTAGTTTACATTATCATGAGTTAAGTACACAAATTCCTGTCATATGCTCACCCTACTAACTTGGCAGCGTTGAACATTCAATAATATTACACTTTGATAAATACAAAAAAAATATGTCTGACTTAAAATAGACACGTATATTTTAAAAAATGGTGCAAACATAATTGCTACAGCCCTACTTTAAACCAATATTTTCTTGTTGTGTAAACTTGGTAAGTGGTTATCTGACGTCATTAGTTTGTGTTAGAACGATTACAGTTAAAGCTTAAGTTTATTTACCTCGCTGCAATTTGTAGAATTGATACGTACATACATGGTATGGACGCTAACCAATATTAACTTAGTTGCACTCAATTCATTTTTATATTATACTTATATTCTTTATATTAAACCGAGATCTCGTTTGACGGTAAGCGAAAATGCATCGTACGATAGAACACGCATTGTCCATTAAGAGCCTATTCACCCTTGTTTTGAAGAGTGAATTATTGACTTAACTATTTAATTGATATTCCTGGAGAGATCTTGTATACGCTTGGCGTTGCATTCCCGACAGTATAGATGATCATCAAGTGGATAGCAACCTCTGCCCTCTTGCCGCGAGCACAAGGAAGCCCCGCAGTCTTCGCAGGCGTAACAAGCGATGTGAAAACTCTTGTCCAATGCGACGATGCGTACCGTCTCTTCAGCTCCACTTTCCGGCACGATTGGCTCGCGGCAGCGAGCACAACGTGGCGCATATCTAGAAATAACGTTGTAAAGTAAATTTCGATAATACAGGTCAACTAATAATTTGGGATTCAATGTATGCACTTTCAGTTACTATTTAGTATTTTAACACCTGTGTTACTGTAGGTATGACTTATTACTGGCTGAAAATCAATTTAGATCAGCTCTGGTCGCAATTAGCCCTTAGAAATATACCGAATAGTAACCTTCGAAATGTACAATAACATATCTTTATGAATTGTTATTGTTGGTACAACAGTAGTTGAAGATAAATTGACAACACAGGTGGCATATGTAGAACACCAGTATATTTGTTATGTTATTGTCAAGAGACAATTGTGTTTAAAAAGAGATTAGGTAAGAAACAGTGATAAAAACAAGTATGACATAATTTTATCCTGAAAGTTATAAAGTCGAACAAACTATACTTTAGGACCACAAGAATAAAAAATCTTGCATTGTCTTAGTAGTCAGTGATGCAGTAACAGCGCTTCCACTGGCAATATTGACGCAAAATATTCTAAAACATTGAAATGTCTGCAAAATAATAAACACTTAAATATTACCTTTTATGAAAATCTTCAATGCAATGAATACGGTTGACAGCATCAACAGTAAAAGGGATGCCATCTAAACTTTTCTGGCACACCACACAGGTGAAGCAGCGTGGATGATATGGCTTGCCTGTTGCCCTTAATATACGATCCAAGATTGGATCCCCGCA
>DWME01005789.1:0-14444 GCA_018244795.1 Parelbella ahira ahira | reverse complement strand
CTTCACCGTTAGCAAGTGATATTTAAATTTAAAACGCACTTTTATAAAGAGGTGCGCGCCATGGATTTGAACCCAGGGCCTCCGGAATGAGAGGCTGAATTCTTAACCACTAGGCTACCACTGCTGTTTATGTTTTACAGGTACATTAAAAATATACATATGGCCACGCTTAATTCCCATAGGGTAAGGCAGAGATTATGTATTTGCACCTGCTACGGTCTTGGCAGACTTCTTCGCCTCCTTCAAATTTATGATAGTCCTCATACATACTCATCAATTAAAGAAACTTTTGATCGGGTATTCATTAATAAAAATTGAAAGTTAACGGTTGAAAATTGAAAAATTAAAAATTGAATTTACAAGTAGGTTTCAATATTTTCATTCATATAATCAATTTCAGGTGTAGTCTCATAAAACAGTAGCACAGACAAAAAATTTACAGAGACATTCCTTTGGCAATAGACACAAAAACATCAATAACGCTCTAATATAATTTTAATGAATTACGGTTAAAATTTTGACCAAGGGCGAACTAGGTACTAGTTCTTATAGATTCTGAAGATTTCCAACTATTTCCAATTGTATTACAAACTTCGCGGCAAAGACCAAGTTCGAAAGTTTAAGACTTTTAATATAAAATATGGTTCACGAGACTTACGTAGTCATTGCGTAAAAAGTTTCCCTGCACTATATTATTTTCACTCGCCGGGAAACTTTTCCTAGAAACGCTTAACAACTTCAAGTTATTTTTTGTCGAACGTGAAACTGCTTTCGATGCACTTTTGTAAAACACTAGTTAGTGAACAACTTTTGTTGTCAAACGTACGACAAATTAACTGCATACATTTTTTACAGACATGATATTCAGATTCTAAATTGAATAAGACAATCACGAATTTAAACGTCCGAACACTTTTACAAACAAGTAAAATAATGCGTGAATTATATTTGTTTTATTAAACATATCTGTAATTATTAAGGTCTTCGCTAATGATCTTGAGTTCATTGTTAAATTATTACTTGCATGCACGATAAGACGTTTTCGACCAACATTCCTACAGAGCTGCGTGAATATTTGGCATGTCAGGTAGGTGAAATACGTGGAATCGAAATGTATTCCAAATTGATTTCAGATCTGATTTGGTACGATTAATTCGTTTACTATTTGCGTCCATATAGCGTTGGATTATTATTTTAGGTTACATTAGGACATATTTTGTCTATTAGATTAATCTGTAAAACATTGCAGTTAGAACATAGATGTGATAAGGTGAGGACAGGCAACTATGGGGCTCAGTAAGAAAGAAATGGACTGAGAGAAACGTGTTGATAATGATGAGCTAAATATAATATTGATATTGGCTATAATATTGATAAGTTATATATACACTTTCAACGGATTAACATATTATTGATTCTTGAATGATAATTTTACAAATCATAACTGGTCTATCACAGAATCAGCAGTACAAAAACATTAAGAGCGTTGCCAGATTAATCGTGAGAATACTTTTTTTTTCTCGACCCTGTTCCACTTTTCGCACTCCATCAGAATGAAAAAGTTAAGGTCTTAGTCTACCACGTTGGACTAAAAATACATGAGAATAGTAACTTCAAGATGTGGAAATAGTTACTTCAATAGGTAAAAATAGTTACTTTTTCCGACTCTCAGATCTTTCGCACATGCTAATGTGCCGATCTGCTAACTGTAGTTATAAAGAGCAGGACGTGTTGGATCAGTCATTAAGAGTTGCTTACTAGGGTATTTTTGAGCTCGTTTCGGTTTTTGAAAAAAAAATTGTATTACCCACTTATCGTTACATATATTGTATTAAAATCTTAAAATAAAAAAAATACCCCGTAATTATATACCACACTCATTAAGTACGTCTTTTCTTTAACCAAAGCATATAGATATTTGTTTAACGAGCAGTGTGTTTTCTAAATATGAAAAGCAGAAAATGACGAGCTCGCATAATATTAGATATATATAAAATTATCTACCTAAGCGTATATTTACAAATGCATATTATATTATGTACATCCATTTATTAGCTATCTGGTGACCAGAGTATAGTCTCTGCCTACATTCTGATCAGAAAGCTGTGTATGGGTTGCCTCAAAATATTACTATTAATTATAAATTATATTCC
Organism: Parelbella ahira ahira; assembly: GCA_018244795.1. Taxonomy (NCBI): domain Eukaryota; kingdom Metazoa; phylum Arthropoda; class Insecta; order Lepidoptera; family Hesperiidae; genus Parelbella; species Parelbella ahira. Next base: position 12,291 of record DWME01005789.1, on the reverse strand, counting down.
ATAATACGCCTCGGTAAGCCTATACCGTAACATGACTGCATCGATGACATTAATTCAAGTGAATATCTCGCTGCCAATCCAATATTCTACTACCATACGTTACCCTATTCTATTAAAGTTTATAATTGGTTGGCAAAAAGGTATTTATCATATGCCATTAGCGTATCAAACAAATAATGCATATTGTGTGTAATATTGAAGTTATCTGCAATTTCCATTACAACTTTTTATTCGATACTGAATTAACATTAAACAACATATTATTATAGAAGTGTTAGAGTATTTTAATTAATTAAAAATAATAATAATCGACCCATTTAGCACTCCACTGTTGGAAGATGGGTAGCACATATTGAGAGCGTTAAGGCCATAATCTGCCACGCTGAGCATGTGAAGCTGGCAGACTTCACAAACCTTAGAATTATTTTTTTTACAAATTCTAAAGTGTGCAGGTTTCCTCAAGATGTTTTACTTCACCATCAGCAAGTGATATTTAAAATCAATGCAGTTTTGTAAAGAGGTGCACGCCATGGATTTCAACCCAGCGCCACCGCGCCGGAGCGAGAGGCAGGATTCTCGATTACTAGGCTATCACTGCTTGGTATCCATTTTAATTAGGACACTCTGCGTTAGTTTCATGTGTCAGATATGAATATCAAAACTTAGGCCTAAGGATAAAAGCCTTTGTTTTAATAATTATGGAGGGCCGTATCTGGAGTAAAACAAAAGAGTTGCGAACACTATTAAACTACCTACACATCTGTTCAGATTTTCACAACAAAATTGGCATTTCCGGATTTACGAGACGACCTATGATGACGTTACTTGGACAATGTAATACATCACAAATTAAATTCACTACCTTTAATTTAAGAATGATTTCTGTAGTTTTATTTTAATCTACATAAGCAACAGGCCGAATAATATCAAACCGAAAATATGTGGAGATACCCTTAAGCAACGCTTTTGGATGTACGTAATCGCTACACAAAAACTTTATAAGTCTATTCGGTGGCGGTAAAAAACCACAAAATGAATATCGAAACCATCAAAACTTGTTTCCCAATAGAATTGTATATAAACTGGGATATGCTGAACACACTCGAGCAGTAGAAATATAACTACATAGTTAGCATAAATTGGCGATATTTTTTATATCGGCAAAAACCAATTAAACGTGAAGTCTACTTCACATTTAATTGGTTTGGGATCCAAAAACAAAGAAACACTTTTTAAACGATTTTAGTAAGAAAAACCTACATTGAAAATAAATGAAAAATAATGCTTTTAACCTATACAATTTTTCTCCTAAATTGCTAATTATTCTCACACAAAAACGTCATTACTACAACTTTACATTAAAATTATTTTTATATAGAGAATGAATAATAACCAAGTGTCATTAGCTCCATCTGTTTATCCTAAACAGTGTCGTATTATTCGAGTTTTTTAACCGGTTTCCTAAGAATTACTCGGCAATGCCCCTAATCGCGTTACAGATTCAGTGGGGCTCAATAAACAAGCCAATTTCATCCCTTTCACGGTCAGTCAGTTTGAATGGGCCTTTATCATAAATCTTCAAAGAATCAGTGAAAGAAATCCTTTTCGATATTTTTCTTGTTATCAAAAGCTGTGGTGGTATTTTTGATTTTCATATTTTGTTTATTTATTTCTTGAGACCTTTCTGTTTACATTTAAAAATTGGATTGTTTTTCTTTTTACCAGACTTAAACAGAACAATTTATATACTGATTAAAACAAAACACAGCAATAGTTAAGGTTGTAAACATAAGAAATAGAGAAAGCAAAACTTCATCGTTTACATTGTAACGCAAAAAAATAGACAAGTAAAAGATATCGACTAATGAAGATGGATAAAAACTTTTAATACAATAAGATAGATAGTAAAAGAAAGTCAATAGGAAATAAAATCGAAATCCGATATATGTAACACAATAAACTATGCACAATTATTAATACTTGAATGAAACTTTATAAATTTACGGTTTTTAACATAATATAATCAAAACATTAAATATAACTGCTATTCGTACTTGAATAGGTATCTCAAAATGCTTTTTGCATTTAAATAAAATTCGAAGCAAAAACTATAACTCAAGTATCTTTTGTTTCACAAAAACGGGACGAGTCGCAGTTGCCGAAAAAATTAATGCGTCCCAAACATTGCAGTGAAAGCAAAAAATATGACGGGAAATTCAAGGGAAGCTCTCCGAGCCTTTATTCTGGAACAAAAATGTAAGCAATTTCCAGCATGAATAGCATTACAAGTCTGTTTCAGTTTCAAGGATGTGATGGCTGGAGTAATTATACACTTACAAAGCGACGATTTACTGCCAGTGGCAGTGTGAGATATCAACCAACTTCCGGTCTATATGGTTCCTTTTGAATTCCGTCTGATAATTTCCAATGAAATCTAAAAGAACTTTTAATAAAATTCCGCGGCTTTGTCCAATGAAAGTGGGTGGGGGCTTTCAGCGGATATCCAGTTGATTTCATCCTCAATGCCTCTTTTCCTCAATGAGGGTCGTGTCCATGGATCACATTCTTTCCGGTAATGGATATAAAAATATTAAAATTTACTTGCCGCCTTGTAACAATCAACGAGTCATTTTTAGGTATCATTAGCAAATCCACAAGATGAAACCTGTCCAATTCATCAAATAGTTGCGGCCTGCAGACCAAACCATAGAAAAAAGAGATTAATTTAAGGTAACATTTTATAAGTAGTTTTATTATGAATATTGCTTTGATCGAAAAAATGCTTAATTATAAATGATTTATGTATTCGATTAACAAAAAGATTTTTGTCTTTTATTTTACTACCTCGTTTGTCGAGCGGTTGCAAGCACGACTGCCGATCGGGAGGTAGGTACTGAGTTCAAATCCCCTGTCGGGTGATATTAGTTTTTTTCTGATTTAGAATTTCTTGTAATGACTTGGAGTTAAAGAAACGATTTTTTTCTGTTTGTGTCAGGTTTCAACAATAATAATAATATCTTGGGACATTTCCACACACGGCCATCTAATTCCAAAGTAAGACTGGTAATCTACATATATGCTTATAAATACATACTTAAATACATAATATTTACACCCAAATACTAAAAAAATATTTGTTCTCGTCAAATGAATTTTTATTCTAGATGGGATTCGAACCCACCACTCCCGGTGCACCAGTCAGATTCACTAACCAACGGGCTATTAAACTAATAAACGGTAACAAAAAAATAAAAAACATAAAACGTAATATCAATGAACCTAAAAAAGCTTAAGTCAATTGGACTAGCGAAGAAAACAAACATGTAAGAACATTAAGATACTAAACGCAGCTCCCCCTACGCGCGAGCAAGATCCAATCTGGTTCCGTTTGCCAAACCCATCATAACTCATGTCTTGGAGGTATTCACACATAATGTTTTGTGATAAGTAGCGAGATGTGGCTACCGTGAATACAAATACTGCTTGTGAGATTTAATGCGAAAGGAAACCTGAGAGCCTTTACACATTATCCGATCCGATATCTGATAACGGATAATATATACAACACATTCTAGCCTACGCATTGTTTGTACCAATATTAGATCCAATAAAGGTTGTATATTAATTGCCTTATCATCCCTTAATACTGTGTTAGCCCTTAATACTCGGTACCTCTATTAGCGAATGAGCCTCTAAACATTTAAACACATGCTGTATAATCGCTATATTTGGAAATAGTGTGAAAGTTTTAATGTCGGCAGTTTGATTAACTTTATCAATTTAAGCCCTGTACATAAAGCCCATGAAACGTGATAATAACTGTAATAATGAAACTTTTACATTTTGGGAATAGTGGATCGCCGTTTGATATAATGAAATCCGATGTAACAAAAGGATTTCAAACGTACCATATGTAGAGATCAAAATGAATCATGAAACACCAATAGTTTGATCAGTTGTAGGATTCAAAAGCAAATTGTTGGTGCGGGAAATACTGAGATTCCGGCCATGTTTTTATATAATAGAAGTAACAAACAGTTATTCACATATCTCGACCAAATGGGTCGTGTTCTGACTAATTAGGGAGTTAGAACTCTCCGAAATCGACTTGCATGTATGAAAAGATTGATGAATGTGGAGAAAGCACGGCAGATATGTAAAGATAGGGATATTTGGCACTCCGTGCACTTTGCCTACTCCGTAAGGGACCTAGCTTGAAGATATTTATGTATGTATTTACAAACATATCTATATGTCACATTAGATACAAATGCATTGCAACTCCTCAACATAAATTTGGAACGTGTAAATCCCATTCGTCGAACCAGATTCAACGCACATGCGCTGCTACTTAGAGGCAAAAATATGAGTTGCAAGCGAAATCTAAATAGAAGGTTTTAGTATTTTTTATTCTGTCTCTTGATTTAACGGTAAAATTGAGATAATAGTTTAGTGGAATTAGTTTTTACAAAAAAAGGGGGGTGAGACGATCATCTTAACAAATTTGTTTAAAATAATACTAAAAATATTTTTTTATATTTAACACTGAAAATATACTCATAGGGTGGAATAGTGCCGAAGTCATGTCTTTTAATTTTGAAACAAATATATGTATCCACAAATGACAGTAATAAAATAAATAACTATAAATGACACTTGATGCCTGTTTTTTTGCCTGTAAACTTAATGCCAACGCCGTAAATAACAATGAACCTGGTTTACAGGCCTTAAGCCCGAAATCAATTGGTAATGATGTTCACGATGAAAATAAAGTTTTAATATATATAGGTAATATTTATATTCTATCGCACAATAGAATTAACTTAGCATCCTAAGTTACCATAGCGAACTATACCGACAATGTTTAAACTTGCGGCGCAGGTGGTCTTCCACTTGCGAGCTATTAGAACCTCCAACTTCATCATAATACAAACACTCACGAAACAAAGAAGATCTTAGCAAAGTCTTGGAAGATACGAAATAAAAAAAATATCAGAAAATAGGCTATACATAAGAATTAGTTTAACGCTGGCACAAAGTTAGGGTTTTCCTTTTAAGCATTTTGTTACAATTTCTTTGTTCAGTATGTCCTCGTAGCTGTCCGGAATAGTTATTAGATCATATTTAATGACTGTCAATGAAATGATATTAATATTTAATTATGGACCATCAACATCTAATTTACTGATAGTTCAAGTTAAAAATTTTCAACACTATCTTCCTGCACATCGGACTTAGTATTGGTCGACAAGAGATATGTGTCCACTTTTCTAAATGTTGAATCCAGTTGTTTATTTCAAACGTATAACGGTTTTTTAGTGTTTAGTTGATCACTTTTTTATTATTGTCTTTTCGGAGATGTATCACTTAAGGTCTTGTAGTTCTGGCACATTTGGAAGTCCTTATGAGGAGAGGTCTATGACCAGCTGCGGACGGGAGCAGGCTGTTAATGATGATGATGATGATGATGAACAATCTTACTATCGGATCACAATTCATTGCAAATCATAATTATTCTAAATCGTAAAACATGCACAGATATAAAACCTTAAAATTTTTAGAAAGTAATATACAAATAATTTTTAACAATTTTTTGAGTTGTTACTTTATCTGTGCTTTTACGTAAACGATGCAAAAGTCATAAGACAGATCAAAATGTCAACATAAGGTTAGGGGCAAATTTATAGTGTTGTAACTAAAAACATGACCTTCTGGGAGGACCTACCAGTGGTCGAAGAGTTTCTATTATGCTTCCCGTTAAAAGAAGGTTGTGTTGTTATAGCGATTTCCGGGCTAATTTATGGTTTTGTTGCGTTCATCATGTTTCTCTCTATACCCTTGAATTACACGGAATGGAAAAATCTATATGAGAAGAAGATGGATCTTTTATTGTACCTGACTTTGTTATTTGGGATCATAGCGAAATTACTATTCACCAGTTTTATCCTTCTGATCGGCGTTTTAAGGGGATTACAGCTTCTGCTACGAATTTTTCTATGGAGTGCAGTGGTTCATTTGATTCTGGATTGGATATTGACATTAAGTACGAGTGCCTACTGCTGCTTTATAAATCACAGCTGCTTCCACAACCCTGGCGGTGGAATCGCTTTCAGTTTATCTTTTCTGACTATTTTATACTCATTTTTCTGGATTTACATAATTATTGTTGTAAACAGCTACAGAATGGAATTGTCATATCATTAATTTTGACTGTTAGAGTATAAAAGCAGTAATAAATGAGAAAAATATGAGATGTGAAGACAATTTCTGTAGCGCGCCTCGGGAGAGACTTATATCCTGCAATGGGCTAATGATGACGTTTGTTAATGATGTATATGGTGACGATGATAAGATGATCAATGAAAAGTTGATACAAGTGTTGTGCTACATTCGATGGATAATTAATAATATATTTTTCAACACCGACTACGGAGCAGTACACGACATAAAGAATTTCGTCGTGTCTGAACATGTTCAAAAATTCAACTGCAATACAGAAATATTATTAGATAGCCAAAGATACAAAAAATAAACGCTTTGATCTGTCACACGTTTCCGTCGTGGTCGCGATCCGGGACAATGGGTCGCAATATTAGCATTTTTCGACGCGTAACATCAGTCGCTGGTAAATAGAAAATCGATGAATGTAACTGTGATATAAATTTAAAAACATTGTTATGTATTTTGTGATTTGAAAATGAAATTAAATGAATGAAACCTACATTTATAATGTCTTTTAGGCAACTTAATAAGATTTGGTTGTTAATACTACACATTGTCATATCTTAACAGGTTGAAATGCTATCCAAAAATTTTTTTTGGATAATTCTGTGTTCTGTTGTGCTATTACAGTGAATACCTACATGTTCAGCCTTTCATTATTTTACGTTTATATATGTAAATTAATTCAAATGATAAAAAGATGTATATTCAAATTAGATTATGAAAAGATTATGCACAGGTTGATAGGTAATCCTGTCGCAGCCTTTCCTTGTTTTGCGTCATGAAATATAATATACAAACTTTGTATATTATTTACGAATACTATGTAAACAGAGATAGGATGTTCCAGCCATAATTATTTGCTACATATATATTTTGTATTAATCGTCAGTTAAGTTTCACGAGTTCGCAGAGAAAAAGACGTAAGAAAACAAACGCTTGGCACAGTTGGCAAATTATAGCGACAAAGTTAACCGCAAATTATGACAATGCCGGATATATCCTAAAATCTATCGGATAAGAAAATTTACTGCGCATTAGGACACCGCAATGTAAAGTGACGCCGCAAGCCAAAGGCATGTCTAAGTAATTTTATATTTTCAAGTTTTCGCTCAACGAGCCATGTAGTATCTGACTTCAGAAATTCTGATCGCACCATACATTTTGGCAAAATTTTCCTTAACTTAACAGGAAAATTGTGAAAATAAACAACACCAAAATACGAAGTTATTATAAGACAAATGTCTTCATTACCAGGTAAATCCCAAAAGTTTATAAATCGACCGTGTTCGTCGCGACGTGTTTTGAACTTTATTTTGTTAGGCCAAAGGTCGCAATTACGCTGTGATTTTTGTGGAATTTATGTAGCAAATATAATAATTTGTTCGACCCCATTGATGATGAGTGTTTCTCTGGTAAAATTGTTCAACCTAATGAACGAGCAACTTGAGGCCAAAAGCTTTTAAGCATTTTTCACAAGCGTGTACAAAATATCGCGGAGGCAGCACAAACAGGCCTTAAAGTAGTCTCGTTTTCTCATTTCTTGTAAAATTAGGAAGCTTGTGAAGATATTCAATACATCGACAAGGTTGAAAGCAGAATATCTCAACGAAAACCCAACCCTTGAGATTTATTGGAATTTCAGTATTTTCTTACGGAATTTCTTTGAATTACGAAATCTGAGTTCAAAGTTTTTTCATTTGCTGTTTTTTATCATAACATTGGCTGCCTCGTTTATGTATACCTACAACTTTTAGGTACATAGGTTTATACTTTTACGTAACTGGTAAGCTAACAATTTCTAGTCAAGATTGGTTTAACCATTATAATGTACATATTATGGTCATTATTCCGTCAATGTCACTATTAAATTTAAAAAAAATGTTTGAAATACAGGTTAAAACATACATATTTAAAAGAGAAATTCATAATAAACATTAACAAAAATAGGTACTGCAGGCATTTAATTTTCAAAATGTATTGTACAATCATTACATAAATAGGTATTTAATAAGCAGATTTAATATTACGTCTGAAACTCCGATTGATTTTTAAAATGTAAAAAATTCTCTGTATAAAAATACTTCAGTTTCCTCACATTCTTATCTTCGCTTCTATGTATCATCTACGAAGGCGTTGTCGATAGAATCTTTTTAAATGCGTAAATAATTACTATGTCGTGGCACACGATTGCTGTGAAGGAAATTATCAATTTTAAATAATATTACCTCATCTATAGACATATATTTTTAAAGTTAAAAATAATTTCTAATAAATTGAACATAAATCTCGACACTCGACCATAACGTAAACTATACTATTGAAAGGATGATATCCATAATATCGTACGTAAAGAGAATTTTTTAATTTTAGGAACAGAACCCACAAGCAATAGCTGAAATAGGTTGTAGAATCGATTCGTAGCAGTGACTAACCACGGCACCAATTATTGTATCAAAAGGAATTAAAAATACTTATTAAAAACGATCTCAGTGAATTACAATTAGGTACGCCAAGAACATGCGAAAATAAATTTTGATTTATACATAGGTATATATATACGTATGCCAGGTAGGTACATAGTCTTACGAAATACTTACTGAACAACGATACGGCCAGCAGTCCAAATATGAGCGCCAAAATAAAGTGACTGGTTAAATAGCCGGTCCGGATGAAGTAGATACCGCCCATGACGCCCAGTACAGTGTTATACGACGCTACGATGAGACAGAGCCACAAAGCTAGCTCCAGTGCTAACGGTTTCTCCTGTTGACAAAAAAATAACGAATACTATCGCTATTCAACTTGTTCTGTTGTTATTACATTTCCAACTTATTGGCCAATCATTAGGTTTTTTTACTTGAGTACACGATGACACTCAGTTTTAGCTGTAATTGTAAAATAATTCGAAAACTTTGAGGACAACTTAAAAATGTTCAAGTAATCGATTGTTTACTATCTAAACTAAAGCAGGTTTTCTTTTATTCATACATACTCGTATATATAATTCTAAATATATCTAATATATTTAAATATATCAATACTAGTATTTACAATTTTAAATATATCAATTACTAGCGCGCTGTACATGCTCACAAAAAACTTTCAATCTAAGGTTGTATTTCTTGACCCATGTAATTGTACCTCTCAAACCCTGCACGGAGTAAGGATAAAATATAGAACTTAATAGTTCTACATTTTAAAAAGTCAAGTGCAATGGATCAACGTACCTAACACTCTAAGGACACTCTAAGTTCAAAAAGCAGTAGCGTTCATATTGTTTAAGAAACTGTCAAATTCATTGTCGATTATTCAGCAATGTTTGGCAATGTTTGGCAAATGGCAAAGTGCGCAAATTATAAAATATTATTATCAGAATCAGTGCTCGGATAAAAATCTCAAGTTTAGTGTAAACAGCTCTATAATCTATTAATAAACGTGGCTTTAGCAACCATTATATCAATTACGTGTTTCATTTTATACAATTTGAAGTCTCATCTGGACACAAAGGTCGCCCAACTTGCTCCGGACAAAACTAATGCGCTGTTTGTTTCGTAACGAAGTTTAAAAGTCTGCATTTCGCTTTACTTATCCCAGCTTGTTCTGCCACCTTTGCTGTGAGCTAACAACGAACAAACAATTCAATTCCAGACCGAACGATACGAATATTAAAGGTACTACCAGCGTTTTGAGAACAAAGGCTTTTAATTGAAGTAGGTTTAATAATAATTTTCGAAATAAAATAGTGATGTCTTCTACTAACTACTAAATATATAATTTTTATTCGTTGCTTACTATTACGTTTTATAATTAATTACACCATCATATACAATGACACAATTGATCATACAATTTTGTATATATAAAAAATTGTATAAATAATTACATATTATTACATTAGCAATGATTGCCAATATTACAATATTGACTGCTTCGTTGGTCGAGTGGTTGCAAGCACGACTGCTGATCGGAAGGTCGTGGGTTCAAATTCCGGGTCGAATACTAGTGGATTTTTATCCTTCGGATTACAGGCGTTATGTTGCGTGTATATTGCAGAGATTAATATGAAAAATGCAAATATAAAATCTAACTAGAAATGTTTAACAATACATTGGGGCAACCCACACACGAGCGTCGCTCCCTTACGTCGTATGGCATGAAAAATCCCCAGTTTTAATTACGCAGCTTGACGAAAAATCTGCCTTCACTAAAGCACACGAACAGTGTTTCCAGTAATTACTTTTTTCTAAATTTTACTTTAATGAGGTTTTTTTATGCGTATTTAGAAATCAAATTACTGCGAAGTACTCACAGAAGACCTCACGCTAATTAAATGTCTTCGTTTTATATCAAATAAATTCGTCGTAAGGGACGTTTGCGTACTTACTTCACGTTTTCTTTTAATACTTGCCAATGCTTTAGAAGTTTTGTTATTAAATGTCACTTCGGCGTGCGTAATTTAAAAACTTGATTATGATTTTGTTTCTATGTATTATTTGACTATTTGTTTCGTTGTAGCGCTACTTGGTGTATTTTTTCGTAAATGGAAATTGTCGAAGGTAACTCTATCTTAGATATTCTTGAAGATATCAACTACTTTGTACATCTAAAACTTGCTTAATTATGAAAAGTTCGAGAATTCGTTACATCACACTGGTTTTGTATAGACATACTGACACCAGTTCATCATGATAATTAACCCCTTCAACTTCCTCTTAGAATGAGAAGGGTTAAGGCTCTAGTGAGCCAAGCTGGCTAAGTGCGTGTTGGCAGATTTGACACGCCTTATAGACCATTATCGGATAACTCCAAGTTATATCAATTTCCTCATGACGTTTTCCTGTACACTTACAACAAATCAAATTTAATCTCAAAAACTATGTTATCTTTATGAAGTAAGTGCGCGTACAAGATTAGAACTCAAGGCCGCCCAGAGAGAAATTTTATAAACCACTACACTGTCAGCGTTTATAAGCATATTATGTCACTAGCTTTTTAATTTACCTTTCCATAATGCTCAGCAATTGTGGAAAGTGCCAATAAACTAACAATGCCTTTGTTAATTAATTCACAAAAAAAATTTAAACTCTACTCTAAATGGTTTGTGCTAACAAACGCTACGCTAATAAATACATAGGTATAGGAACATATATTCTATATTTCACTATACTCCATATTCAAATCCAAATCTTATCATTCTACCCCCGAAACACAGCACTGCACTAATTGGTACGTAGGGTAACCTTGTACAGAATTCTGCATATTGCATTGTACTATGCAGTCCAAAGCCTGACAATAGCATATGGCAACTTTACGTCTGTGGCAACTCGTTGTCACGTTCATTTATGGCAATGTTTTTCCACGCATTGTTGCTATTCCTAAGGTCTTTAAACAACATTCCCCATTGTTACAAAAAAGTTGGTCGAAATCTTTTTTTTATTATTGCTGATATTTGTGCCGCATACCTGCTAGGTCTTGAAAGGTGAGGATTCCTTTACTTCATTAGCGATAAAATAATTGAAAGATAGAGAAGAGAAGAAAAAATAGCAAATAATTTAATTTCTTCATAGCTGTTCCACAGACAGATAAAATTGATTTGTGAACAATAAAATAACAGAATCATTGTTATTTCCATTAATTATATATTGTATTGTCCTAACAATTTATATAATAATGTAACGTAATTCAGAGTATTTTAATACAGAATACACAAAACAATGATAAAAAAAATATTGATATGATGTTCATATTAACATTATCTTTAATAAAAGAATTATATATACATAGTCATCGTGTTGAAAGTAAAAGATAGAGAGACTCGCACTCGGTGCTCTCTACATAACCTCTAAGAGACTTGGCGTGATTATGTAAATTAATCTTTATAAATAATATATCTACTTATAAATAATATGATTAATGATAATAAATATTAAAATATTAAATAAAAATATTTTTATTAAATTGTATTTATTATTATAAAATAAATCTTTAGCAGAATTTAATTATGAAAACTGACAGAGAAAGTAGCAAAATACTGAGCGATTTAAGCAGTATAGGCGTCTTTGTGTC
>DWME01005788.1:0-14445 GCA_018244795.1 Parelbella ahira ahira | reverse complement strand
ATAGATTGGCACATACGTAGTCCTCTCTGCCTACCCCATAAGAGATCAAACGAGACGATATAAAAATATTGATAAATAACAGAGGTACATGATAATAATAGTTTGTGTATTAAGATATAAACTGCGATAAATTATGGAGCCTTAAAGCTCATTAACACCCCCCACATCGCGCGCACAGCCTGCGCTCCAATAAAGCCTACCCTCAAACAGTTGGTTCTCATTACGACCATGTTGCTGGAACATCTAAATTACCTATTGAAGGCCTGTCCACTTGAGTTATAGTAGCATAAATTAAGTGTAAAGTATACGCCCTTCGCAAAAATTCATCTACGGACCGACTTGTTTGACGCTTCGTACGAAATCGTTGTAGAAGATTTAAAAGTGTTGATATAGAGATATTGCCTTTTACTTGCTATTATACTGAGTATTTAAAAAATTGGCTGAATTTAAAGACGGAATATGATAAGTAAAAACTGTTTTTATTAATGTTCCATGTGCCATTTTGTCAGATTTCATAGGTTTATTACATTAGGATGATGAATCCTACTTCAGGAGTGATCTCAAGTCTCAATCAGAAAACTCCAGACTCTTACGTTTCTCTGCTTCGACAACGACATTTATAATGTACTTAAATAAACAAAGTAACTATACCTCTCTAACTATACCTTCACGAGTTTCATAGGTTTATTCGTTGGAAACGAGTTTGGTCAGCTGGAGAGAGATCTATAGTGTCAACTAGAAAATGACTGGTTCAAATCGTTTCTCTGCGTCCACAGGACAGTAAGAGAGCCTTGATCATTTCTTCACTGGAGCAACAAGGCTCTGAAATATATTTAAATGTACATATGTATATACCTACACATCGGAAGTTTAAAACGAAATAATAATTACAAAACGGTACATTCACTTCGCTGTAGCCGATCTTGTCGATGTTACCGCCATACCGGTCGCCTTGTATCGTTTTTATTAAGAACGTTATTTAACCCCAATCAATGGGCAGTAAATAATCCCACACCAGATCGCAATAACAACTTTGACTTTTGTGTTCTCCTTTTTGTACGAAATTTAGTGGACACAAAATCGGATGTGCCCAATCGTTTTTAAAGTGCTCGAATGTTAACGATAAACAACGAGACGTGTGTAATTTATACATGGCCGTCTTACTGAAAGATTTACATTACTTTCTTTATAAGGTACGTTCATCAGAAAAACTGTAACGTTGTACCAAAATTGTTGAGAGAACTCGTTATAATATTCCTCAGTGGAAATATAGCCATGATTGTGTAGTATTCAGGGACATTTGGATCGCTCGGAGCTCCGTCACGTTCGCATCAACGTTAGCATTTCTTTTGTGCACGCCCCGAATTGCCGACATAAAACTCCGAGACCTGTTTTGCTACGTGATGTCTTCAGTCTTTTTACTGCTTATATTCCTCGATATATTCTTATCAGTACCATGCGAACTAGCCCTGGCTCTTTTTTCTCCTCCCTCGGAAATAATCGTAAATACTGAGTGCTCCGAAAGGAGGGAAAATTAAGGGCGGGGAGCGACGGTCTTTTGGACTTTCGCAATTAATGTTCCTGTTGGAAGACATCAGAAAAAGTTTTTTCATCATACTTGTAGGCGCAGAGCCGTAATGAACGCCCCCGCGGCGAAACCTCGTAAAAACACCATACAACTTAATAAATAAAAGTAGGAATTCGTGAAGATTTATAACGAGATCCATATTGCGATTCGTGAGTTAGAGCGGCGTTGTTTTTGCAGGCCGCGAGAATAAAAGCACAGCTGCTGAAAAAATAGATATAACATAGAAACGCCACGCCTTACAAGCTTAAAGAATTCTCGTTTGAAATATTTTGACGTTTCTCGGTAGACACGGCACCGCAGTGCGGCGCGGCGTCTCGTCTGACGGGTGTTCCTTCGCGGAAAAGGTTTCATAAACCTACATGTGATTTGTGCGTATATCCCAAGTAAAATTGATACATCAGTCTTTTATTAATATTATATTCACATTAACTACATATAAAAAATAAATTAGTGTGTAAACTGATGACTGTAAAAAAAATATACATATCTGATTAGATATTGACCGGTTATACATCACTGCTGCTTATTGTTTGCCTAAAAAAAATCAGTTTTCATTTTTTATTGCACATACAATACTTTTAAACATTCCGTTTATTAAATTACCTACGAGGAATGGAACTACTGTTAGAAGCCAGGTTTTCCAAATAATACCTAGCAGCAACACACACAAAAATATTAGACAAACATTAGTTCCATTTAATCGGATACCCACATCTTTGGTGATATTATTCTACATTATAAGTGACCTTTTAACATTAGGACATACCTACTCATGCACGTTTCATAACTAGGTATATTGCATACAACAGAACACAAATGTATGCAATGGATAGGTACATTATGATGATGCAGGTGTATTTCACTCATGATTACCTAGCTACTAATGTTTTTAAGCGAATATATTAGCAAACGTTCGGACAGTTATAAGTGGTCGCAACCGCCCATAGCCATCTATCTGCGATTGACTTTAAACAAAATAGGGTATCAGTTAAATAAGTTATTAATAAGATTCTAGATGACTTTACTCGCGGTACAAATAAATGTATTAAGCATACGGCATATCTACCTACCACTAGACAATCGTAAAGTCTGTCCGGATTAATATATTCCGTTCGCGTTCTGGCAGCAGGTGATGCCAAGTGCAGATATCCATGAGCTCGTCCGAACAGAGTTTTATTGTTATTTTCACTCCGCGAATTGAATTTGAAACAAGGAGAACCGCTCGATCGATACCAGACACCGCCAATATAGCTATGTGAATGCATACCTACAAAAATTTTACTTATTTGAAGTGATGTACCTTCGTATGAGAAAAATATTAGGTCCGTAAGGGTAAAGATTTACCTACGCATTAAAGTACCTATCGTGACGATATAATAATAATACTTATCTACTAGTATATCCAGGAGCCGGTTGACAACCCTGAACATTATTAAATAAATTATGCATGCCATATCATCCAGTGTATGTAACATTGTATGTTTAGGGTCCCAGAAACGATAGTTGTGCGCTCACATTATTGCGACTTACCTAGTGTTTTACTAGGTAGGAGTAGTTATATACCTTTACAATATTCTACCACTCCGGACTTGGCCAACGTGGCAGATCTTAACTTTTCTTATCTCAGAAAGGACCATTGTCTAAAAGCAAAACTAAAATTGTGATGATGATGATGGTAATAATATTAGGTAAACCAATCAGAAAGCCTCGGTAGTCGAGTAGGTGGAAAGGCAACTAGCGATCGAGAAGGTCTGAGTTCGATTTCCAGATTGGTTATTACCTGCTATTTCTAACTTAGAATTTCTAGTAGTAGCTCGAAGTCAGGATTAGTGCCCGGTATATAGCAACCCCAATAGTCTCTTCACCCCTAATACATAGTGGGACGTAAAATATAACATATGAACCCAGGCAATGTACTAAACATCTCAGTTAACGTATTTCTTTTATTTCGATGCTTTGGATATCTGTGATCTAAAATAAATTGTAAAAGACATTTCTAAACATCAGTAAAGGTTCCCGAGAAGAGAGCAATTACCGAAACCAAACGTAGGCTTTTCAATCAAGAATCGTTAATTATGATCTATGTAGTTAATGTCAATTGATGCTCTCTCACTTAACCTGGTGTGATGCTAAAATGATAATCACGACTATTATTCATCAATTACTATATAATAAATTCAAGAATAGATATCAATAGTAAAAGCAACGATTAGCATAATAGAAGATTAGTATTAAATAAGTATTAAGTAGGTATACCTAGAACGCCACGCTTTTCTCCAAGTTTCTGAATTTGGTTCAATTTTAATTTTGTTTTAGAGCCTGCGGGGCCGAGCTTACTCGGTGCTATTATCTGAGCCGTTTTATCTCCAATGTAATCTTGTTAAGAGGCCTTCCCCTGCGTCCCCCAACGCTCTCACCCCCATAGCAATAATGCTGAAATCCCCGGTTTTCGGAGCTTAAACTAAGCCACGCATTGTGATGAAATGTAAGTAAAATTACGATCTGTTTTACTTCATATATATTTATTTTAGTTAATTATGACATATTTCGATCTTTATGAATGATGAAAATGCGATATTTTTTCGAGATGAACTAGATTTCTCCTAATTATTATGAAGACTTCGTATACGCGGAGTCCAACATAATTCCAGTAAAATTTGTCGTCCCTTCGTTAAATCATTAAGGGTTGATTCGACAAAAGTATTCTAAGTAGACTCTTTTCTTTACCGAAGTTTAATTCATTCGGTGCTATGATTTTGAGGGGAAAACATAACACCTAACAGATAGGGAGAGTTACTTATGTATTTTTTCTATTAACAGGGTATGAATAACGCGCATAGTTTATTTTTATTTTTAGAACTAGGAAATGTATTAGTTAATGTCACTTAATACTATAATACTACTTTGACGATTATTAAATAAATAGCCTAATAAAACGATTACGTTTATGTTACTGAAACAGATAATAACTTTTGTAACAACTTAGCTTGCAACGCCAAGAAAGAAATACACTGGCTATAAAATGTGATACATTCATATTATCTCAAAACATTACAACATTTAAAAAAAATACAAATATTATGAACGATTACCTTCAACAATAATATACCTAATTACGAAAATATATACCTACCTTTGTCGGAGTTCTAGTTTGTTTTACTTCCACTTAACAACCAGAAAATTAATGGATTTTAAATAGATAGATACCTTATAAGCTGATAAGTGATCAGTCTACTTGTAATTCCGAAAAACACTATAAAAAGTTTTCAATACTTTAGCACGTTGCACCTCTAAAAACGACACTTAAACTATAGATATAGGTACGTAGTTTTACCTCTCCTGAGATAAGACGTACGTACATATTTCATGCTACTAAGTGGCTCTGTAGCCTCTTAAAGCTCGCCCATGTTGTTTTCTCTGTGTACTTAAGGCTCATCGTCAGCATGCATGATACCTTATAGTGCATACGGTATCTATAAATTATCTTTACTCAGTATCAATTTTCCATTAGTATGTTTGTTTTAAAGGCATTTGGAATAAACTCTGGCGATTAGAAAGTTTTTGTACTCCTTCCTTTCTTTACTTTTGTTTGCTTATTGATAACAAAATAATTTTAATAAAATAATTTTGTAACCGTAAATATCATTTAACCAAGCTGCTTAATAAGTCGATGTATTCCTTGCCGATATCCAAAGGACAAGAAAGAAGAAGAAAGAATGACAGATTATCACAACACTTTTAAATAGACAGCGTAAAATTTTAAAAAAATAAATTCGAGGGTAATTTAATTTAAATACCTATCTATAAAAGTAAATCTATATGGAGTGAGAGAACTTTGAAAATTATGTATTTTTCACGCATGCAAAGTCATGGGTAAGTGAAAACTTTCTAATTTTTGACGTAAATGTCTAAACTATAACGTACTTCGGTAATAATTTATTAAAATGTCACTTCTCTTATCTGCCCTTATGCCAAGCCGCCGTTGACAGTGATCGTACAAACTTCTTATTCTGTAATGTCCTGTCATATTGACAAAAATTGTATTCAATTTATTTTCATTTATTACAACGATCAGCTTTAGGTACTTACGTATATCTCAATAAAATGCCTTTGTTAAATAAGCTTCCGGAAGTGACCAAATGTTGTGGGTGCGTTACCGACTTGAAAACCGCTGCTGCTATCATCGCTGTGCTGGGAATTGTTAGTAGCATAACAAACCTTAAACATAACTAATCCACAACAAAAAACGCAATTAGTACCTACTTTAAACTTTCAACCGCAAGAGCATCGTCTGCTTGACTGGCCCGATGGTGCCTATGGTAGTTAGTAAACTTGACTGTTGAACGGGATGCTGTGGATCTGGGACAAATATTTATGTGATGAGTAGAAGTGTTTTTCTATCTCTGCGTTAAAACGTTTAAAGCCATCACACTTAGTGTTAGAGATATCTATAAAGAACTTTAAATTATGTAGATTTTCTCACTCTATTCTTTTCATGGTTTTAGCGAGGTATTTAATTGTTAAAACGAATATCTATAGCTTTGCTATCACAAACGTAGGTACTCGTATATGTTAGATCGAATTGAGGTGTAAACCCTGAATTACTAGGTTACCGTTACTCTACTTACTAATGGTGTAACCAAAGAAATTACTACGATTTATCACATTTATGGTGAAAATTGTTTCAGGTCACAAGCCCGGCGCTGTCGTGGGCGGTGGTGCGTCACGCATATGTGATAAGGGTGTCGTGCTTCGTCACCACCAGCGCGTCCAGGCCCGACGTGGTCGACATCAACCTTAATAATGTTGTATGTATATTTAATTACGCATACTTTACTATTATGTGTAGATTTTTTATTTATTTAGTAGATATAGGCCAGCACTCGGCCACCGCCTTGCATGATGTAAAACAAAGATGTGGCCTATGGTGTAACAATGAATGGTTGTTTTCTACACATACACATCTATTATCTAGTAAATGCTTGATACAAACTGCAAAACATCTAACTTCATTACATCTATTTATAATTTCAACAACATATTGACTAATACTCAAATCTTACACCGATTATAAAACTGAAGTCAGAATATTGCGGTATGTATCATAATTGTAGTCTTCAAGATATGATAGTTTTAATGCTTTAGTAGCGTTACATGGCGAACTGAGTGTCTACACATTGTTTATCTATTTACAGCTTACTTTCGGGTTTGGAGCCAACGCAGGGCTCGGACCGTCCTGTCTCATGAAGAACAACACAAAGGAGGCCCTGAGAGATTTGGAAGAATTTACGGAAGAATCACCGTTCGTAGATTCCGTCAGATTCTTCGGCTGGACCGTCTTTTTAGTGGACGTGGTGTTCCTGATGGCCAGCGTTAATTTTCTGGTGAAAATATTTAAGGTTAATTCATTTGCAGATATCAAATTGTTTTAATTTTGTTCAACTTTTAACTATATTTGGAAGAATTCATCTAGAATTTAGGTGAAATCATGAAATTAGGCATAAAGCTTTGATCACTTATGTACAGATGTATTCTGCGTGGCTTGGCAATAGCTTTTCATAAGCCGATATGTGCATTACCAACGTTTTCTTAAAAATCAATTAGTTTTACGGTAGAAGGAGGAGGCAAGGCAGAGAGAATTTAATGTTTTATAAATGTTTTGCATTAAATATATTATTATGTATTTATTTCCGTTTTTTCAGGGACCGGATCAGAGCGCTACAAAAATATTTATGATAATGGCTCTTCTGTCTGTATTTCTGTCTTTTATATACGGCATGCTGTATGTTGCGAGCTGCGTATATGTAGGGGGATCGTTCCCTATTTATGAATTCTTTTTTTCACTTTTCGATCTTGTTAGTAAGTAACGTATCGTTTATAAGATTTTAATACGAATTTGCCAGGCTTCTTGAATGTTAATATAAAGTTATCACTTTTCACAACAACATTTTCGTTTTCAGTTTGGGCAACATGGGCCCATTTTATATGGGTCCTATGGCCATATAAATATAAAAAACCAAGGCGAAGACCACGCTCATGTGTCAGAAAAACATATGATTATCTGACCAGTGTAGCGTCAAATGTATTTAGGTACTGAATTTTTAAAGCTAATTTTTTTCAATTTTCAGCGTGGACCTACTTTCTAATAGTAGTTAATTCCTACAGACAAAATACGACGTAACGAAGAACGTACTTATCTAAGGAAAGTTTTCCATGGAGAAAGACAAAGAAAGCGGAGCACAAGATAATGGCAAATATTAAGATTACCTACATATATTTTTTGAAAACGACGTATTTAGGTATGTTTTATATATGTTCTTTAATAAAACTATTTTTTACAATTTCAATTGTTTTTTCTTTTAGCAATAGAAAGTTATCGTTCCATTTAAATTAAGCACTCACGTGCTTAGTTGGAATACAAAAGAAATTTGTAATTTGATAAATGAAAATTCGAGAATTAAATTTCACAAATTAATTTTAAGGGGGTAGGAATATACTTCGTAGCCCAGCAAAAACATGTTCATCTAAATTAATTTAATTAATATTAATGACTGTTTCGTTAGTTTCCCCAAGCAATATATTAAATTATATTAGAAGTTCCTATATATAAAAGAGCCCCACGACAAATTATTATAAATACTAAATAGGGATTACCGTATGCAACTTTGCCACCATTCATAACCAAGCCTATTACATAATGTCCGTGTGCCAAGTGAAATTGATAAAAACGTATTATGTGCCACTCTATGAAAATATAGAAAATTATTTAATCTGTGAAAGTGTGAATTAAAAACGTAAGTGTAAGTCATTTGGCACCCGTGACAAGTACACTGTACACAAAATTCTGTTTTACATATAAACACATTGACATGTTAACACTCCACGCGATTTTATTGAACGTTAAATTTAGTTTAACGCGGGTAACCTCAATAATATACAGTTGCTGTAATTATGGGATTATTTCCCTGTTTCCCAAAAGTAAATCGATTCTGTTTCTGTACTAGAAACCTAAAGTGCGCTTCGGTAACTATAATCACAATAGGAATGGTGAGTTCTTATTAAATGTCCTAAAAACATCTTATAACTTGATTAGCTATGAATCATATATGTAGTTCTACATATTATATGTTTTTATATGTACATCTTGAACGCTTAGTATTTTTTAACACACTTATCGGAGTGGAAAATTATTACTTTATGTAGCCTTGTACTTCACATAATTAGGTATACCTACAATTTATTTATTTATTAGGTATCAGTTTATGTGTAATACATCTGCGTACAAAAAGCTGAAGATAAATTATTTGAAAACTTTAAAATTATATTGAAAGGTAAGCTCTATATTCGACGTAATAGAGTTACTTAATATAATATGCACGTCCAGTTAACATTTGTAAATTTATTAAATTATTGGTGTAATTAATATATTCTTCATTCATTACGAATGGTGTGTTGTCAAACCGAAATAAGCCGACCAACCGAAAATATCATCTAAATTTAAGGACTATTTTGAATAGGACATACTAACTAATACTATTATACTAACTAATACTAAAACTGAACTCATCTTAACATGTAGGTACGTAGGTACTAGCCGTCGTAATATTATTAGCAAAGTCAAAATTTCGAAACATTTCGAAACTCCTATCACCTATTTAATAGCAGTGATAGCCTAGTGCTTAAGAATTCAGCCTCTCACTCCGAGGGTGCTGGGTTCAAATTCATGGCGCGCACCACTTTATAAAAGTGCGTTTTAAGGTTAATGTCACTTACTAACGGTGAAGGAAAACATCGCGAGGAAACCTACACACCTTAGAAATTATAAAAAAAATCTGAGGTGTGTAAAATCTGCCAACCCGCACTTGGCCAGCGTGGCAGACTATGGCCTTAACCCTCTCAATATGAGAGGAAATCCATATTCCAAGAGTGGAATAACAAATGGGTCGATCATTATCACCTATTTAACAGTCATATTCCTATAATCCAGTTGGAAATAACTTGCAATTATCTATGAATGTCAGCGGCCACGTGTAACTGTTGCGTCTGCTATTGCTCGTACTTAAATAAAAGCAATAGACAAAAAATTGTATTGAGTAGTCGTTCGCTCGTTCTTGCCGCTTACGTGCGGACTTTATCAGTCTTCACTTTGATATAATCCAAGTGATTGTAGCTTGTCAACAACTTTCTGGTGTTACTTCTAACCTAAGGCTATAATAATACTTAAATACATAAAACGCCATGGTTGTTCCGTGTGAGATACATCATCAGTTCGTCTCAGTCCACTGCTGGACATAGCTAACCCAAATAAGCGCCTTATGCACTTTCATAGGCACTTTTTGCTCGTAATCCCCACGCTGGGAATGCGGCTTTTCCCATCGTCTACACTGCTGCCCGTCGACAACTAGGATATTTAGCTGTGTCTAGATAGACTGTGCTATACCGTAATCAGCTGTTGCTGGAACCTCGTATATTGTACGTCAGGGTACACCTAAGGCAGGTGAGTGTGGCTTGGGCTCTGAATATGAAACTTGGACCTTTTTACACCCCCTTATATGTCAGTCTACGCAATAATAAAAATGGGTAACGAGAATAAAACCAGAAAATACGAGAAAAATATCACAGAAAACTACCAAAAAGAACGTAAAAAGAAACAAACCTTCTCGCCTGTAATCCTCAAGAATAATACTAGTAATGTAATACCAGAGAGAAATACCATTAAAATCCCTTTCAGATATCAAGCATTCACCGGATCTCTATCATCTGTGCACCTCTATGCAAAACCTTATATAACGTTGACAGTCCAGTCTTAGTCGCGCTGCACACGTTAATGTACCTTCTGTTCGCATTCGAGATGATGTTGTTGGCCAGTGGCTTCGCTCTGCTATTGAGCATATTTTTTAGAGTAAGTACGTGTTACATATGTATATTCACTATATAGATAGTTAAAAGTACTGAAACCAAAATAGAAATCTTTACAGTTTTTTTTAGTCATTCAGATAGGTGTACTAATAGATTATTAAAAAGGATAATAATAAATTACCGTTAGATTGTCAATTTCAAATCGAAAGTCGTCTTGCGATATTGTTAGTCAATGAAACATTTAACTGTACTACCAAGTAATTGCTACCGGTTATAGAGCCCAGATATGAAGATGACATCACGCTATTTGCGCCATCAGAGAATGAACCGGCCAAGCTCTTTCAGCGGGTGGAATGCGAGAGCGAAAAGCTTGGACTCTGAATCATCAGAGCGAAAACCAAAATTATGTGCATTGATAGAGTAGGCCAGCTCTCGCGGACAGAAGCGCTGTCAAACCTAGAGCATGTTAGGTAGTTCGTCTACCTGGGATCCATGATCAGCGACGAGGGTCGTTGCGACAAGGAGATTCGGCGCCGGATACAAGTGTCAAAAATTGCCACGAGCAAATTAAGCGGGATATAGCAAGACAGAAATATCTCCAATATTACTAAAATGAGGCTAATAAGAACGTTAGTATTCTCGATCCTCTTGTACGCATCTGATTCCTGCACAATTCGCGTTGCTATTCAAATAAATATCGACGTCTTCGAAACGTGGTGCTAGCGAAGGGTGTTGCGCATACCGTGGACGGCTAAAAGGAGAAATAAATCTATCCTCGATCAGCTGAGAATTAAGATAAAACTCTCCACAATTTGCTATCAGCGGATCCTTGACTATTTCAAACACATAGCTCGGCGACAATTAGATAGCATGGAAAAACTGGTAGTAATTGCCAAGGTGGATGGGAAAAGACCATGAGGACGACCACCGTGTCGATGGTCCGAAACTCTGCTGAAAGTGATGGGGCTCAAAGAACCGAAGCGCTCTGACTAGCAGATGAGAAAGAGGCGTGGAAGCAACTCGTCACCTTCCGTTGCAAATCTTTTCAGTGCTGGTACGCCCTTCAGAAATGAAGTAGGTACACGACTGAGAAGTTATAGCCCATAGATAAAATCATCTATGATAAATACTATAACATACCTCGATATTCATTATATGTTTTGTCTTGTAAGTACAGGTCGAACTGAAAACAAATGATGTAAGTTTAAGGAAAACATCGAATAGGACATATATTAACTAATACTAACACTGAACGCATACTAAAATGTATTGCAATTTCAAATTTGCCTTGTTTGCATTTTTCTCTTTTTGGCATACAATAAAGAATAATTGTACTGCATTGTACGAACCGGGTTAATATATCTAACAAACCATATCTGAAGAATTGCCATTAACTTATTGGTTGTCCCATTAAAACTTACAATAATGAATAGTAAACTATGCAGTCATCAAACTGCAATCATCATACTACTCTTAATAACTCATCTATAACGCTCCATGTGCATATGCGTACATGTTGTTACATTACTGTGTAACATTTTACTTCGTTCAGCCTGATAGCGTTGTAATTGCATAGTAAGTTTGTTTGTTATGGGAAGGCTGTGTACGTATTATTTCTTTTTCTTACGTGGAGATAAAGACATGTTAATTTTATTATACCATGTAATTAAAATATGTTAATTTTTATGAATTTGTGTTTACGCGTGTGTATATTTAATAACTATAAAACATATGATGTTTTAAAATGTATAACAAAAAAAATTTTTTTTATATTAATCTGCACGTGGATGTGTGGAGGTTTTTTGTACGTGTGTATAGGGTAGTTGAAAAATATTATATTTAACAGTTTTAAGAAACGTAACATCACACCTGTAATCCCTGAAGGGGTAGGCAGAGGAGTGTAGTTCAGTCACATTTCACTAGTTCATGACACTTAGGTAAATCAGTGAATTATCAACTTTTCAGCCACACCCTTTAACAGCGGATTTCTACATATGTTGTGTTTTGGTGACGGCGATACTGTCAATAGTTTTTGTTGTTATTGATCTGATACAAGGCTTTCACGCTAACTGTGGATTCCAAGTGGAGGTTCTAAATTTTATCGTTTATTTTGTAAGTAAGTAATATGTATCACATTGTTTCTAGAATAATTGACGTAGCTAGTGGTGGTCACCACTTCTCCCAAAGGTTTAAGACCTATGAACATAACATCCAAACTCAAATGTCAAAATAACCGGCATGTTTCTACTATGTTCTTTAAAACGCTCAAAACACATACGTAGATATCAAAGAAGCTACAATCATTAGCAGGTACTGCCTAAGCTAAATGTTTATAGTGCGTTACAGACCTCAGAAATATATGGGGACGATTTGTTGACACACCCTCTTCGAATTACTCTTCGAATGGTCGTTCGCGTTTTTTTACCTACACCAGACAAATCATTTGCAACCTACCGGTTAAGCAAAGTTATGGGAGCATTTGAATCGATATTTTTTATCTTCGTACCTGTATTCCCCGAAGAGGCACAGGCAGAGAAGTATATGAGCCTATTGCAATATACCGGGCATAAATATATTATATAAATTTGAATGTTAATTAAGAAAATATACATACCTACTTTGTTTCGTATATAATTAATATAAGTATTGTAATATTATTAATATTTCAATTGTCCGGGAATTATATTAATTTATTCTTGTGTAACACCTTTATGTAATTGACACAACTGCGTTCATAATGCTCAATAGCATTATCTGCCAATCAGCACTGGATAGAAAATGTCGTGATTAATCTTGACGCTTTAATTAAATATACATATAAATACACAGACATACTTGTATTAAATACACGTAGGTATGATATATTTGTTTACCTATATTGATATATACCTATTTAAAATTGTGCTGTTTTTATTCGTCATATGTTTCAGTGTGGATATATTTTGTGTTCGTAATTAACGCGTACAGAGACGCATTGGAAGAACGCTATTGAACCATATAAGAACGATATTAATACAGTTAGACGTACCTACAAGGTAAAATATTTTTATGTGACTTTAACAAATATTTTAATTACTTACATTCATAATAAAAAATTTAGCTTGTTGAAATTAATTTGCAAATTGGAATTAATCATTTACACATCTTTTTAATGTAAACCAGTGCAACGTGTATAGGTAACTATAATACTCATTATATAACTCAAAACAACAATATATTATTATGCTTTATTTTATGCAAAGTATATTTATTAAGTATTTAAAACTTGTGTTGTCTTTATTTTTAACCATTTACCTATAATCGTTTTATTTATGAAAAAAAAATTGTCTATGGAATTGCAGTTGTCGTTGCAGATATTTCATCAAAGTAACATCTTTATTGTCAGAGTTTAAACAGGATATTATCTGACATTACCATTATGTCGATATTTAGCGGCTTACCGACTGTGGATAATTGTTGTCTCTGTATCAACTTGAAACGGGGATCTATCATCATAGCAGTTTACAGTATTGTAAGTAGCTACAACCATGTCCGATGTTATGAACTCTTATTAAAAAACATATTAAATTTCACCGATATTCCTAAATAGACCCCGGCGGTGTATCTATTAATAGATTTATTATTTATAAATAGGCTCTATTATATCATTTAGAAATAGGCTCCCTTTTGGTTGCAATTTCTCTTGATGAAAGGCGAGATGCAGCCTAGGATGTAGAACGCTTGCTAGAAATTGCTTATTCACTCTTGTCTTGAACAAACGTGTCAATATCGAAAAAGCACTTTAAATATCTCCGACTAAAGATATTTTCCATTCAGTGCTCATTGCCTACCCATTAAGGCACCTGGAGTAACGGTATGATAATAATAATTATTATTTTGCAGTTGAATTTTGGAAGCTCCTCAGTCACTAGATATTACAAAGAGTGTGAAGACGAAGACAGCAAGTTCCAGTCTATTCTCAACTTGTACAGTTACGTGCTGTTCTCGGCTAATCTACT
>DWME01005787.1:0-14445 GCA_018244795.1 Parelbella ahira ahira | reverse complement strand
CGATGAGCGAACATACAATAAAAGAAAATGCTGAAAAGATTGCAAGTTGAGAGCGGATCTTAGTCGAAATTTTGGAACGAAATTCATTTGATTGCTTTTATCATTCACATGGAATTACTGAAGAAAGAAGAGTTAATAGAAAAAGTAGGAAGGTGACTAAAGTACAAATGAAACACATAACAGACGTTTGTACAGAAAATAAGAAGATAGACGAAAATGGCAAGCAGGCCTCGTGGGTGAGTCATAGTCGAAGTTTAAATACTCTTTGACTAGATTGCACTCATGAGACTTGGTGGCCTTATACGATACTTCGTCAACATCATCATCATTATCAGCCTACTCCCGTCCACTGCTGGACATAGACCTCTCCAATGGCACGCCCCTGAGCTCGATCTTCAACTCTTCGCATCCAACCACTGCCAGCCAGTTTGCGTATATCGTCACTCCAAGAGACGAAAATATTATGGAATTAGAAGACATCTATACTAATATGATAAACCTGAAGAGTTTGTGTTTGTTAAGTGATAGTTTGAATATGATAGTTTTTTAAGTATGATGGTAAGTTTTTAACTATGATGGTAAGTTTTTTAACTATGATGGTAAGTTTAACTATGATAGTTTTTTTTGTTTAACTGTTTTCTTAAAGGTGCCAATTTTAGGAAACACTAGTCGGATTTGAAAAATTTGTGAACGACAACGAGAAACCCTATTGTCCTCGCTAATTGCTACTGAAACCTTGTCGTATTATCGTTGAAATAACGAAACAAAAAAGTATGACCAGCAAAGAAATATTTTTAGTATTTTTTATTTATTTATTTTTCTATATTTTTATATTAATACTGTTTTATGTTGTTGTTATAATAATAATATTTACATTAGTAAATCGTTGAAGACCTTTAATTAATATTGGTTCATAGTTTTTATCTAATACAATGTTTTGTTTTAATCTGTTATTTGTTTTGTATATCATATTAACACACAAAAATTATTAAAAATATTGTTTGTGCAGAAGTTCTGCAAATTACTTCTCTACGATTTCTACAAAATTTTACCCGGTAGAAATCACGGGGTATATCTAGTTAATGATTTTGGTGGTCTACTAGAGGAAATAAATAAGGTATGCGGAGAATACCATCAACAACACATACTTACTCAACGTATGGATACTTTTTGACTGCAATGCACCTACGCGTGAGTCTTGTTGGCCCCATAGGACTATGTAAAAATGAGAAGAAAGAAGAAAATTATAGGTATGACGGTCCCGTGAGTCAGTCATAGTCTAAGTATAGATTAACTTTGACTTGATTGCACTCACGAGATTTGTTAATACCATACTTTTGGTATAAGCAGTGGCAAGCACTTTTTTACATTTTATTTTATACTTTTAGTTGACTAAAAGACAAGGAGTTAATCTTATAACTCCTTGTCTTTTAGTCAACCTTTTAGTCTTTTGTTAAGAATACAGGTGCTCCATGAGTGCACATATAGGTAGGTGAAAAATAATTCCATGGGTTATTTGAGCTTGTAAGTATATCGAAGGTGTGGTTAAGCACTTCGCTTGTAATTGTTAGTACCTGGGACGACTGAGCTTAGCTCGGTATTTTTTGATTTTTTTTTAAATACGAAGTAGATGCATCGATAAGGGTTCCCAATAATAGTTTTTCTCACAAAAGCAGGAACTCAAAAAAAAGTGAAAAATAGAACTGGAGACATCTGGACTCGAATCGAGGTGAAAAAATTTAATTAAATAATGTAACAAAACTATTTTGTATTTTACAAATACTAAATATTTATATAAAATATTTCAAATAAAATATTAAATACATTTCGAAAAAAGTGTTTAAAACATTGGCTGTTGGTCGAGCGGTTCCAAGCGCGAATGCCGAACGGAAGGTTCTGGGTTCAAATCCCGAGTCGGGTGCTATTGGATTTTTCTAATTTAGAATTTCTAGTAGTAATTCGGAGTCTGGAGCTGTGCCCGGTGTATGGCTCACCACCTATTTATTTCATGTGACTTACACGAAACTGGTGAAACGTGGGAGTGTACTACATTCCTCTGCTTCCCCTTCGAGGATTACAGGCGCGATGTTACGTTTTTATGTTACATATTTAAAATGTAAAATAAAAATAGGTATTTTTCATACATAGTTGATGAAACGTGGAAGTGTACTACACTCCTCTGCCTACACCTTCGAGGATTATAGGCGTGATGTTCCGTTTTTATGTTACATATTTAAAATGTAAAATAAAAATAGGTATTTTGCATACGGAACTGGTGGAACCTGGGAGTGTACGACACTCCTCTACGTACCCCTTCGTGGATTACAGGCGTGATGTAACGTTTTTATGTTACATATTTAAAATGTAAAATAAAAATAGGTATTTTGCATATTCATTTAAAGTACACTTATTTCAAATAATTTACATCTTCGCTTCGGTAAATGGCGTTGCTAAGCAACACTAAGAAAATTTTCATTGCCTGAAAACATGGCTAAAACACATTTTCTAAAAATTAAACCTAGCTAGATCGATTTTTCGCCCCCGAAACCCCCTGCGTACTATATTTTATGAAAATCATTTTAACCGTTTCCGAGATCCCAATTATATATATTATATATATATATATATATATAATTATATACAAGAATTGCTCGTTTAAAGGTAGAGAGTGATAATATTTATATTTTAGTATATTGAATATGTAGAAAATATGTATTAGTTTAAATGTGTAATTAAAATATAGGTCGTATACAATTATATATTTACAAATTAATTTTTTTTTTTTTTTTTGTGTATCTTAACGTCTTTTGTTTCACAATTCTGTAACACATAGCCTGCTGTGGTTACCTTTAAGTGCAAGATCAGTACAGTAAGTTTATATTTATGCAGTGTATCGTTTATAGATGTATCCACTTTGCCTTGTGTTGGTAATCCGTAAATAAATAAATAAATATTCCTATGAGCACTAAATAGAGAATAGTTAAAGCGTAAAGGTCATTGCTTTGTAAATTATATCGAAGTTAAAGCAGCTATGGAAGATGAAAAAGGAAGACGTTAGGCGAGCAGGTCTAGTCAGCAGGTCGTTGTCATAATTAAGAAACTTTTTGCCTGGGTTGTGCTCATAAGACTTGAAGGCTCCATAATAATAATGAAATGAAAGAAACATCTCTTAAGAACAGCTTTCAACATTTCCACCCTTGTCATTCTTTGCAAGGATACAGATGTTGAAAAAGTAAACGCAATACAAAAAAATAAGGTATAAGATAGGTAAGCTGGACTTATGATTAGATCTAATGTGAAATTTTGTAACAAATCTATTATATTGCACATAAGATATCATTATTCTCTTACTAACATTAAGCAAAAGACAGGGAATATAGAAACATAGAAAAACGCCCGAAAAGAATCATGGAGAAAATGAGAAGAGGGAAGCATATGTGCACGTGACAAGCGGGTCTTGTGAGTGGGTCATAGTCGAAGTTAACGAACTCTTTGACTAGATTGCACTCATGAGACTTGTTGGTCAGACACAGGAAGAATTAGAAGACGACGACATATCCAGTGACTATAAAATGTTTGTACTCGTAAGTGCATAGCTCCTGGTTGAATTCTGATTCAATTAACCTCATTAGTTTGCTCGAAGTCACTAATGACGATAAAGGAGTAAAAACAGAGTAAATGTGTTTGGCATGCTGGACTTGTGCGTGAATCATAGTCGGAGATTTTGTTTATTTTTTGACTAGATTACACCCACTTGTCTTGTTAGCCGCCTACCACTTCTGAAGAGACAAGACCTAATATGTTAGAAGATATAAATAATAATAAATAACAATAACATAATAAAAACGTAATTTCACGCCTTTAACCACGATGAGGTAGGCAAAGTAGTGTTGTACACTACAAAAATCCAATAATAATCCAAACAATCCTTAAAAATCCAATAGCACCCGACCTGTGGTTTGAACCCAGGACCTCCCGACCGGAAGTCGCGCTTGCAACCACTGGACGAACTAGGCAGACAAAAAGTACTAAACTATACAAATTTACTATGCTCTTCTAATTTGGACTTAACACCTAGGGACCATTACAGACCACTTCTGTTGGAAACACAAAAAAAATATAAAGATTCAAATATTATACGATTTCCATCAGCTGTTTAATTTACATAAGTCGCCTCTGGTATTATTTCTCTTGACATTCATACTATTCAAATATATTGATTTGATAACACATCGTTTAGTACCTGACTGAAAGGAGAGGGTTATGTATTTTAAAGCCTTTGCTTAAAAACAAATATTCTCAAATAAAACGATATATAAACAAATATTAAATGCCAATGTTGATGAGAGCAGATGCCGAAGCAGACTTAGATCCGTGATCAAATAGGTTATAAGTAGACTTATGTTGACCAATAAGGTCAGACTGGTAGTTGTGGGGGGTTTTAAAAGTCTTCAAAACCGGTATATATCCACGAAAAGGGGGAAAAAGTATAACAAATCTTTTTGGATAGAGATATTAAGCCTACTATGTAATATTAATAATAGCAACTACTTATGAGTACATATAATTCAATAATAATGCATACAGTGCTCGTATATGACAGTTACATGTTTAACATGCTAGTAATACCGTGTATTATGTAATAGAATGTTTCTTTTACCTCTTAATATCGAAAGAGATTTGGGAAGGCAAATAAGTATCACAAAATTCCATTTCAAATGATACTCTTGGTGTATTTTTAGTTCAATTATTAACAAATAATTGACTTCAAATCACCTGAAGTGTCCTTTGGTTGCAACGATTGCGT
Source organism: Parelbella ahira ahira (assembly GCA_018244795.1). NCBI lineage: Eukaryota > Metazoa > Arthropoda > Insecta > Lepidoptera > Hesperiidae > Parelbella > Parelbella ahira. Next base: position 9,638 of record DWME01005787.1, on the reverse strand, counting down.
CGAGTCGAACCGAAAGGATGGACGCCTTTTCCGGTCTTAACAGAACCACTGTATATCGAGACTACGAAGAAGAAAGAAGAAATCAAAGTTAAAACGGGACTGGCATTTTTCTCTCTATTGGCATTAAATTCCAAAAGAGAGAAATTTATCATTCTCGTGATGTTCAACATAAGAAAAATCAAGACCGGAACGGTATCATCGATTAGGTAAGAATAACGTAGGCATATAAGTATGTTCATGCCAGGTACTTTACGAAGTAGGAAAAGAGTAAGAAGTGCTAAATGTCTGTAGCCTTGCAAACGCATTTTTTTCCGCAGATTTCTAACCAAGAAAAATAGGTAGTTAATATTAAAGTTTAAAGTTATAGTTTAATAATAAACAGGAATGCTAGACACGGATATATTAATACGTAAGTACATAAAGTAACACAAAATAAAGTATCACTATAATATTATTCTATTGTCGTAACTGTTAAAGTAAAGTAGTAGTATAGTTATATTAGTTTTAGTTTAGATTGTATATAATTATCGTACTAAATAAAGATCAACAATTATAACATTAAGCGGCGGTTAATGTTGGAAATCTATGTATTTAAATACAAAAAAGCACAAAAACAACTTAAAGTACTTCAGTCTGCTACGCTCTCAAAACTATACTGATTTAATATAAATTTAATACAAGCATGGTACGAATCGTTTTAAATGAATACTATGCTTAATAGGCCTAAGCCAGGCGCAATTTTCGTTAGTCATTTCCTCCTGGGCGATAACTGGTGTGATGGTTCAGAGAGTTGTATCAAGAAGCGTTGTGGACGTCAGTTGCAGCTCCGTGGGTATGATGAGCAGTAGTAGCCACCCAAACACGTAGTAAAAAAATATTTTTTCTTGTGATTTCCTCCCTACTGATAATATATCAAATGAAAGCTAGCCCAATATCTTAAGGAAAAACAAGTTAGCTTGTTGGACAGTGGTGGATATAATCAGCTAGTCACATGAACATGAAAAAAATATATATAAATTGATTTTTTTAATTACTTACATCAATCAATAATCAGCGTAATTTTCATTCGGGATGAAATGACTTATTTGAAGTTATTAGGCATTATACTCTATGCTCCAACTGAAAAATATATACATACATACAACGTTTCATAGCGACAGGGGCGATTCTTAAAATTTTTCTAAAATTCTATAGAATAAAACAAATAAAGGCTCCATAGATTAAATTTAAACTCTTTTGGCACTTTGTGGGTATATGGAGCATTTAGACTCAGTTAACATTAATGTTTTTTTTTCGATATTATTTTTAAAAGTTAGATTTTCCAAAAAGCTACCAAATGCACTTTATTGATCTATTCAAATTTATGTGAAGTATGGAATTCTTTTGTTTTTTTTTTGTTTGTTTCGTCGTAGGTATAGCGAAGCTAGCAGAGCGTGGCTAGTTTTAAATAATTTTGTTGTATTGTGTGTTGTAATGTTAAAAGGGAGAGTTTACGATATGGTTGAAACTCACCGTTAGTGGCGGGGATGGGGCCACTAACTGCAGGTAGGAATTAGAATTAAAGAACTAAAAAATTCTAAGGGAAGATAAAAGCCATTAGAAAACGGCTCTCTGTATTGTTCAGCTACTGGATACTTCGTCTTTGGTTGTTCCACAGGTACCGAGGTGTACCACAACATTCCCTTTCCCGCTGATCTCATCCAACCGCCAACACCTACCTTTTTAAGGTTATCTGTTTAACGGTTACTTATTGGATTACAGTAATTATTAGAGTGATTCTAAAAAAATAATTCATTATTAAATTGTCAGTAATTATTAGGTTGACACCACATAAGAGATGTTTGCAAATTATTAATAAATAAATAATCTTTTTACTCTTCTACGGCACAAAGAAACTTGTTAGATGTCTTATGTTCATTATAAATAATATATTTATATAAAGTTTAGAAATAAAGTTTGTATTTCCTTTCTTAAAAATGTAAAAGTTGCTTATGACTTTTAAGCTCGCTGGTCCTATCTGCTGAGAAAAGACACAAAGTAGGAAAAAATATAGTAGAAATTTGAAGACGGAAAAACAATTCAGATCGTCTCAACGGTGGAAGATAATGATGTTATGCAATTAAAGTTAAAAATAATATAACGAGAAGCGAAATATGTATGAGGCCTCAGAAATATGACCATGCCATCGTATATAATATGAATGTATGTAGAAAGGACCTTCAATCTTATGACATTATGTCCTTAATAAATTATTGTAAATAATATGTATATTTTAAGTTCCGTTTAAAACAACATCCATTTCTGATACATGCCGATCATATTATATTATATTATATTTATTATATGTGTTATCATATCATTCTTGTATTTTTAATTTTTGAATTCTCGGGAACATCTACCTCACAGGCCACGTGCTGTTTAGCAGCCTTCGCGCTACATAATGAACATAGACGGCGCTAAAATAGACAATTTTTCCCTATATCTTTTATTTTGCTACTGTATCATATTACGGATATCTATTTTCAAAGATTTACTTCAAGAAATTTAAGGTGGGTGCCACAAATTCAAATCTTGTACTACGAAATGCGATGCATAGTTATAAGCAAAGAGGCTATCAAAGAAAAACATTTATGTTTCTATTATATATCGAAATTGTGTGTTATGATAAACTCAAAATCTTTCAAGGCCGTTTTTGTTACGTTTTTGTATATTGTACAAGTAAACGATATCGTAACTTTATTGAGACACATGCAGTATAATTATATTATATCCAACTTATAAAATAACATTGCTTTCTTTTTGTGCTCTTACATTACTTTTTACTAATCTGGAGTGCCAGTAGGCATTAAGTGCTACCTGGTAAATTCTTTAGGTACAATAAAAAATACATAAATGTCCTTCGCACTTTTGTTACCTTACACTTTGACAGCTAATGTAATGCCAGTCGATACGTCACTTACAAAACTTATCCACGGGACTTTTTGGGTCATATTGATATCCTATTATAAAATATTAACACAGGTCCGTTTATACAATGTTAATATCGTATTATATATCATATCGAATAGGACTGTAGAAATATAACAGTTAGGTTACTTGCCAAATATTTCGGTTAAAAAGTCCTAGGTCCGAAAGACCACTGTGCTCATTGGTCCCAGGACCTAAAGTATGTGTGGTGTGTCAGTAACCTTATTTTTGTTAAAATTCATCAGTACGAGTGCGGTTAATACATATCAGTCAGTGGCCATGCGATTCCTCGATAGAAGACTGAAATGACCTTTAAATCATGGATGCTTTCATACTTTTGAGACCAAATTATTAGTTTTATAAAAAAATCCTTCAATATAGAAGCAGAGGTCTAGCAGACATAGTAAACTGAAACAAACCAATTTATTTGAAGATTTCTTGAGAAAGGATTCATAAGATATGGTTTGTAATGATTCAGTTTTGGCATCTATTCGTTTTAGCGTCTATCTATTTATATAAACCTGTTCGTTTAGTTAATTGTTTGACGTGCTCGTACGAAACGTTAGAATACCTTAATAGACAAACACGCAATAAAAATGTGCAAAACATTAATTTTTTTAGCATGATGATGATGATCATAATGATGATATAAAAGGTCATATTTATACCGGACAGCTAAAGAACGTCGAAAATATGTTCCTTGAGTGTCATAAGAGCGAGCGTTGAGGTCGTTTCAAATACAAAACACAAGGCTCGTTGGCCTTTTAGCTAATGGTAAACGATTAGGGCTGGACGGCTCAGATACTGCAAATGTTACCTATATATTCGAAAGGTCAACGCTAACGAAAGCAAAAGATTATTTTCGTTATTCCGCGTGACAATTTGTAATTTTCATTTTTTATCATCCGTCGTTTTCTATTTTAAAAATGTATATACCAGTCGTGAATCAGTTAACAAAAAGAAACTTACATAAAATAAGAGAGGCCTGCAAATCCATTAGTTAGATTGTTATCTATGCCAGTTTTTTTGTGTTGAGCACAGTATTTGTCAACTGTTTGCCCGTAAATATATCGATACAAGTACGTATTTAGAAATTTATACATTTGTCTTATCAGCTCTGTTTACCACAGCACTGACTAGGTCCAGTTTGGGATCAGGCAGTTATGTATGAATTAAACCATACTCTATTATTATTATTACTATTTATTAAACATATACAGGTAAACACAGTATTTTAAAACTTTATCACCTATACAGTAAATTTGTCATATTTGAAATTAAAACCTCTGAACCGAAGTGTTCTGTTCTCTTGAAGTGAGGTCTAGATGTAGCTTGAACTATCAGAAAAGCTATCTTTTAGCTCAAAGTACCTCATTAAAATAAAACTTGAAAGGGATGGTATAAAGATGGTAGATCATATGGAAATAATAATTTCGCCTTCGTTCATTCGAGTGCAAATCGTGCCCGTGTTCACCGATGACAGACAGAGCAGTGAGGCTGACAGAGGAGTCAGAAAAGAGTGATGCACGTAGATGAAGAACTGCTCTGAAAAGATAAAGACATTTGACACTCTTTGCACCTAGGAAACCGACCCCATAAGGATTCTGGTGTGACGATAGAATATTACAAAGAAAACATGAGTGAATAGAAAGTAATAACTGTTGCCATCTCTATGAATCTCTTGTAGCTGCATATGGATACTTTACTCTTTCCTTATAGTTCTGTTCTTGTTATTTATCTGAAGGCTGATAGAAATCGCCTTAAGTCACAACACTACAGCATATAGGACGCAATTAAATTTTTACCATTTATGTATTATCTTCAGTTAAGATAATTATCGTTGTTGAAGTATTTATTACATTCATCAATAATTTTTTTATATATATTTTTTAATTTTATCCGCCGTCTCCACCAGTCTCCGTCGCGACCTCGCTGTAAACGGCAGGAGCTCATGAAGGAGGACCACGTACAAGTCCGACACTGGCCGGGCTATCCCAAAAGACGTACGTGGGTTAAGCCGGTACATATATAATCATGTGTATATATACTCACGAAACATTTAATAGTACTAAATGCATTGGTAGTTTAAAACTTGTCACTCAGTTGTTATTATAATCATAATCATCCATTCGGAACATCCGCGTGACGCGGAGTGCCAACGTTATATGACATTAAATTATTTCGGTTTTCCGGAGATTAACGGTCATCTAACGAGACAGGTCAGGTGTAGGAAATAGACACAGAAAATGTGCGTGCTATTTGACGTAGACGTAAATGTTATGGCACCTTTTTATACACAAAATGTACACTTCATATATAAAAATGTTGTTTATTATAAGGAAGTACATTTTTTTGTGTTTTATCGCACTTCATAAAGATATCTAAAGTACTTGAACTATGTTATCCTGGACTTGACCAGCGTAGTACACAATGATGCTAAGTTTCTCATCCCGGGATTTCCGTCTCTAACACTAGAGCAAAAGAGATTGGTAGGACATATAGACAACTTTAAAACTTCGTAACAAGCACCTAACAATATTGTAATTATAAAATTTATAAATATTTTATGAACATATCGTATACAGACAATTAGTTGCCGATCGAAAGTTACGCAACAAATTGAATAACCATCATTATTTTGACGTATACACGAGTAATGGACACTTATGCATCACGTTATTTAAAGGCGCTTATAAATTTACACTTGATCGTTATTTTTAATTGGTCGAAAACGACGCAGTCGAGCCAATTATAATTACAAATTCCCAACTTTGTAGCATCACTGTAATAATTATTCAATTGTGGAATGCATTGAGATATATTAATACTGTATTCTAAGGCAGTCACTAAAATATTGCATAAGTCCGCCCGATAAACCGCGATATACCTATACACAGACGTTTTTATTCAAATGGGCTTATGACTGCATTTTCCATTGAACTGTGTTTGAATTCCAAATCACCATTATTCAAATGGGTATTGGCGACATCGAGAATGAGTTTTACTGAGGACGGCGACATGTCGGCGCGACGTCCGTCCCACCAGTTGTCGTGTCGACCTGAAATACACCAAAATTACACCTTACCTGAAATATATCAAAACCCTCCTCGCCGTCTACCAAGAAGTAACAATAATCTCCTCCGTCTCTTATTATAATAATATAAGGATAATGAGAGAGGGGAGAGACTAATTTTTCGTTTATAATAACATTTTGGAAATTCGGATTAAAATTGGTCCATTATAATTACAGGGAATGAGCTGAGCTATATTTGGTTGAACTAAGTAGTCTAGTGGTCAGTGAACCTGACTGCAGAGCAAGTGGTTATGGCAAGTATTTATTCTCCTTTTGCATTAATATAGGTAGCAATCATCTAATGCTTTTTATTCGTAGGTCATAAAAATATAGAAAAGCAAACAAGTTCTCTTAAAAATAAGTTATCATGTATATTAAAAGGTTACATCGTTCGTTATATAATCTGTGCATCAACTTAGACTATTGTAAAATAACTATAACTATTACTCATTTTTATATATCATTACTTAATTATTATCAGCAGATTGCTGCCAAACAAAGTGTGATACAATTAATTAGATTAATGCTCGTTTTATAATAAATGTTGAAGTTATCTCTTGAACACACACCCCTGCTCCCTGTATAAATAGCACACAGCCTATCCCATGTTCTTGAAAGCTCTCGAAAGTTTCTTTTGTCTTCGCCTTTTTATATACCACACATATATCTATATTTTGCTTTACCAGTTTTCTACAGATAATACTTTTTACATTTATTTTTTAACCTTAATGACTTACCTGTATATTTGTGCAGTTACTAACATCTGTTTTAGAATTTATTTTTACGGAAGGTGGGTTGTGTCTCCGACAATGATTAATTATCGATTGTTTCTAACAATGACAACCCAATTATTATTCCGTTGATATATTTTATCGTCCTCTCTGAAGTACATAAATAATCATGACCTTTACAACTTACTTTTATTAATGTGCCCGTCAATGGCGGCGACGTTGCTTGACGAAACGTTTACGACCAACAACTACGATGCGCTTCGGCATAAGTGTATGTATTAATAGTAAATAATTATGTTCCTTCGTTACAGCCACGTACGCTTTGAGCTATATGGAAAGCATTGCAATATAATTGTTTCGTGATCTCGCTATATCTGCGTGTAAACCTTCAATTCGATTCAACTGCCAAAAGTAGAAAATATTATACTGAATACTAAAGATTTAATAAAAGCAATTTATTATTATTATCATTATCAACCCTTATATCGTTCCACTCTTAGACACGGGTGTCATTTAGTAATGAAAGTATCGAGACTATAGCCTGCCACGCTGTACTAATGCGGGTTGGCAGACTCCACACGCCTTAGAGTAGGTATATATTTTTTGTAAACTCTTACGTGTGCAGCTTATCTCGCAAATGTTGCTTATATTAAGTGACATTCTAACTTCAATAAAAGCTTTATATAATTACGCTCAACTCCTACATACTTGTTAATAGGAATTTGTGAGAATGTATTTTATTTAGTCCCTCTTAACGATAAACGTCTGTCTTAATTTTGATGAGCCAAATGACAATCGGAAATTGGCCAGCGCGGCGGACTATTGATACATATAACCGTTCTCATGGGAAAGGAAAGCCGTATCCAAACCTGGAACCCACAACGGAATAATGATGATTATGCATTAACAATATGTTTATAAGTAGTCACGTGTTTTTATATATTCAGCATGAATAAATGGGGGGACACCGTGAGGCCTATGTTAAAGTAGGCTTAGAAAATATCAATAGACGGTTGGCTCCCTAATCGAATTATCCGGCTATCTGCGCTGAATGGTTTAGCTTATTATCCGGTTTAACTGTTATAATAACATATAGTAGTAGACGTAATTTACCATGGAAAGAGTTGGACGTATTTATTGGGTTTCAATAACATTTATGACATGCGTATTGATACAATAAATTATACGCCATGAAGCATAATGATATCATCATTAATTATACTGCTGTACATGTTGATGCTTTATTAAATATGCATTTTAATTACGCGCAGCGGTTAACTTTGCCGTTAACTATAAACAATTGTAGAATTTCAATTCTGTATTTTACCTGATAACTGTCTCAATTACGCCTACTGATTAAACTCGGGTATCCCTTTTAATCGAAATGGATATTATAAAAAATTTAAAGGACTATTATTCAGTAGTTTTTTTTTTAAATATAATACATGTATTTATTTATAACCTATTATAAATTTTCTCGCGTTCTAAAAATAACTTTAAGTATTTATTGCCTTATCAATTTTTTTGTTAAATTATAGAGTGCAAAAAAATTTCGGTCCATTGACAATCTATAAGCTAACAATATTCGTATATTCGTAGTATATAAGTTAAATTTTGAATATATATTAGTACGCCAGCTTTGAAAGTACATACATATGTATATTGTAAGATATAACTTTACGCCTCTCTAATACGTCTTAACTAGCCGCGTTTAAAATCTCTTTATGAATTTGTGAACCTAAGTCTCCATAGTATTTTGCCAAATTGCCCTCATATGCGGTCTTTCATCGAATTTACTTTAAGTTCGGAAAGCTTCGCTCTGAGCAGCGGTGTACCATTGCGGTCTATTTAGAACGTCGAGGTGAAATCCGAACCGTCAGAGTTTCGGGCCACTTATGCAATCGCTTACAGCTTATAACATTAAGCTTTTTGGGCTCAAGTGCATATTTGTAAGTAAACTTAGCTCCAATAAAATACTGCATAACTGTGTTTATTCGTTTTTTTATAAACAATCTCCGTCTCTTTTTTAACAGTGTATAGGTACACGTATTTTCGCAGCGTATACCCATATGTTTCGGCGTCATTACTTTCTGCATATTGCACCACGATTGAACATGGATCTTGTATTGATGACTTCATATTGCCTTTCGTATCATGGCCATTTATTTCTAAGCGAATTGAACTTTCTATTAAAAGTGGTAACGCAGTATTCTTTATGTAATATCTTTAATCGTCAAATTCCGGTATTAACCAGTATTCGCGTATTCCGGTAATTAAGTATTAAAGTTCCAGTAAATTAGATTTACTAGTTAACATTTCCCTCTGACGCCATATTGCATGACACCATAAAAATTTGGCGACAAATTGCAAAGATAAAAGCCGCAATTATGTTAAAATAACGTGTGCTTTCTAGAATGGGGGTTAACATGACTAAACAAACCTATTATCACGTACTTCTTTAAAAAAACATACATACATATATATCTTCACACCAAGTCCCTCACGGAGTAGGCAGACAGCACGGAGTGCTAAATATCCCTATTCTTTTATACCTGCCGTGATTCCTATACATTCATCAACCTCTTTATACATCCACGTCGGTTTCGGAGACATTAAAAGTAGGTTTTCTTTTAGTTCTTAGTAATTATATTGACGAGAATTATATTAATTACACACACATATAATAACACTTATAATAATTTGGCACCCGGTGCTCTGATTGCATCCCACAAGGGCCATCGAATGACAATATAATAGTAATAATAATTACTATTATTGTAATTGACTGCCTCGTTGGTCGAGTGGTTGCAAGCGTGACTGCCGATCGGGAGGTCCTGGGTTCAAATCCTGGGTCGAGTGCTATTGGA